>CM067533.1:8179655-8294655 GCA_034509925.1 Hirudinaria manillensis
CGACGTCCCAGGGCGCGTGGATGGACTGACGGACGGACGGACGAATGGACGGACGGACGGAAGGAAGGAAAGACAGATGGATGGATTGGATCACTTTTATTTATCCCGTCTTGCCGGAGAAATGAGATGGATGTGGATTTATAGCATTTAACGTTACAAGTACACTATCATCGTCATAGATAACATCACTATCATAACCAGTCGTGGTCATCATCTGGTCCTATCAGATACCGGTCATAAATATTAATGATTATGCTAATTAGAGCCGGTCATAAATATTCATAATCTGTATAATTAACCTGCCTGTAATCGGAAGTGATCGTGATTATGATTGGTTAATACCAATCGTAAATAATCATGACGATTGACAATTTTTTTTTGATGATTGGCTTTATACATTCATTAATAAATTCTTCATTCTTCATTGTCACCACCACCATCATCATCATCATCACCACCATAGTTATCATCATTGCATCATCGAGAGAGGAAGGAATGAGAATGAGATAGACAGATATATACAGAGAGAGAGAGAGAGAGAGAGAGAGAGAGAGAGAGACTGGACCCATCCGATGCTGAAGGGCCTGAATAATTGCTATTTACGAGCGACGATTTTTGGCACGTTCAAGTCTCCTTTCCAACTGCTGGATCCACGACGCTCAGTGAAGGAATCTTGATGGGGGATTAAGGAGCAGAATGACGCTGGAAAGGCTGACAATAAAACACCGGAGAAGAAGAGCTGGTTGGGTGGGTGGATGAGTTTGCAGAGGAGGTGGGTTGGGGTGGAATGCTTGGATGGACGGGTGCGTGGATAGGATGGATGGATGGATGGATAGGATGGATATATGTACGAATGATTGAACAGGTGAATTAATTAATATATCAACATAAAAAAAAACTGAAAAGTATGAAAATCGATTCATTAAATGACAATCAGTTGGATGATTGAGAGTTTGAAAATGAAGTGGCCAATGAAAAAAGGAACGATAGATGAATGAACGAATGAATGAATGAACGAACGAACGAACGAATGAACGAACGAACGAACGAACGAACGAACGAATGAACGAATGAGTGATGGTGTGCGGATGGAAGTGAATTGCTGAATGCCTAGGAACAATTTCTTAAAAATCCAACGCCATCAGGAATTCAGGCAGGAAAAAAACTCCTTTGACAGCTGGCACATATAATTGTCATAACCTCATAATTTCACTAACAATTCGTCATTTTTCTTTTCTTTTCTTTTGACAAATTATGCCGAAAATGCTCCGGCAGCGATTCTTACTGGCGCTAAGTGGCCCCAATTGTCACTCACCCAACTGCTCCCCATAAATGCACCCCATTTGATCCTCATGTAATTAACGTCAGACACTTCCACGATAAACGATTCATCACCAACCGGTTGAAAAGAATGGTTACCATTCTAAACGAGCGGAGCCCAACATCTCCTTGGACGGACGGATGGACAGACAGACATACGGATGACCGTGTAATCCCGGCTATGGAATCCCCTCTTTATCGCCCACCTACAATCGTTCCGTGACCTTTTCGTAGGGCAGAGACCCGACCTCCTGAATGCTAATATCTCTCTCAAATCAGAGTTTCCAGCCCGGTTAGAAGATCGAGATACATGCATGTAACTGTTTGCGGCGTCCAATCTCGTGGGAGGAGTCAACCCTGACGTGCCCTCTTCTCGGCGACCAATCACAGCGATCGGAGCTTTTCCATTTCCTTTGCCATTTCAATCGGGCGGTTCAATCGCTCTGGGCATCATTTGATGACGTCATGGTTAACCTTTCTGAGATTCGCGTCAAGGGGTTCACGGGGTTCAAAGGTCGCGTGAACTAAAGGAATGTCATAACGGGTGAGCGTCCTATTATTGTCATCTCCATCGTCGTCGTCGTCATCTTCATCGTAATCAACGTCATCGTCATCGACCCAATCATCATCATAATCATCATCGTCATCATTTTTCGTCGTCATCAGCGAAACTAAATGATTTGGCCGGCCTTAATTTCCGCCTTTGCAATTCTTTCATTTAAAATCTTCTCTCCTCTTTGAATAAACAAAATGCAGCTGGAAAGAACATTTTCAGAGTCTCTGACCAGTCTGGATTCGAACCTCTGGCTGACTCCTATGTCTTTCTATAAATATACTTATACATATTATATATGTGGGCAATACTAATATATGTAATATATATATATATATATACATATTGTTTTATATTTTTGTTATATAAGTTTCGAATATACATGTTAGTCGTAGTTATAACCTAATTAATTATATTATAATTATAATTATATTCATTATGTTTAAATATGTTAATTAATTCAATCATCCACCATGGTTCGTCCATCCTCCTCCTCGTTCATTTTCCATTTCCATTCCATCCTTCCCTCATTCCTTCCATCCTTCATTCCTTCATTTATTCCTTCCTTCCTTCCTTCATTCCTTCTTTCATTCCTTCCTTCCATCCTTCCTTCTATTTTCTGTCTCCCGCCGATTGTTCTGTCGTTCTGCTTAAATATTCTCGATGCTTTAAAATAACTTCCATTCAGGCTGTGGAAACCTCTCCATCACAATGAAGGGGACAACGTCTGCGATGACGACGACGACGACGATGTTGCTGCTGCTGATGAAAGTGGTGGCGGCCGTGGTAGTGGCGGTGGTAGTAGCTGTGGCGGTCGCGGTGATGATGTCGACGACGACGATCACAGCATCATCACTGGATCATAGGCAAGGATCCAAAACGCTTCATGTGATCATCCGTCTATCCATCTGCACAAATCTAAAAACCACCCATCCACGTATCTGATAATCCAATTATCCACTCATCCATTTATCCTTCCGTCCATCCGTCCGTCTTCCGTCCATCCCATAATCCCTTTAGCCGCAATAACCACAAGTTCTCAGAACTAGCCATCCGTCTACGTAACTCTGATCCACCTGGGTTACCTGGCTCCTCCCCTCGCCCCTTTAAAGACCCTGCCCCATTGGTCCCCATTTATCAACACCGTTGGGTTGGATGGGTTGGTACGTCTCCGACCACGTGATATATCTTACCTCTGGGAGTGACGTCAGCCATCAGAAGACAAAAGAAGACCAGGTAATTGATTGTGACCACTCTGCTAATCACCGACGTCGTCGTCTTCATCATCTTCATCGTCGTCGTCGTCGTAGTCATCTCCGTTTTATGATGTCTTCTTTTCTCACTTTTCCCTTTTCCCTGCTCTTCTTCTTTGGAGTTCCTGTTGAATGGAATTCATTGCAGGTGAATTGATGGATGGTCGTGTGATGCACGTGTGATGTGCGTGTGATGTGCGTGTGATGTGCGTGCGATGTGCGTGTGATGCAAGTGCGTTGGCGGTGGTGGTTGCGATGATCCATTGTGGTCCTGGTGATGAATTGTGGTCCTTGCGATGATGTCGTGTAGTAGACGCACTGCACTCGCTTGATTGATGCTAGCGGATGATGATGATGATGATGACGACGACGATGATGACGGTGATGACGACGATGATGATGATGTCATGGAGGTCGGTTCCAGCGAATCTCCCATTCGTCATCAAAATCAACTCCGCCGACCACGTATCGGTTGGGAAACAATAAAAAGCCAAATAAATAATAATTGCAGAAGGAATATTAAAAACGTCACATTATAAAATATTATTATTATCATCATCATCATCATTATTATTATTGTTGTTATTATTATTATTATTATCATTATCATTATTATTGTTATCATTGTCATTATCATTATCATTATTATTATTATTATTATTATTATTATTATTATTATTATTATTATTATTATTATTATCATTTATTAATATAATCTTATTTATCTTGATAATGTTTATTAAATTTATTTTCCGTCGTTGGAATGAAATATTTTTGCGCTAAAAAAATTGATCGTAAAAACTGGAAAAGTGGAATTCGTAAAGGCCCACACGCGTCGTCGAGAAGAGATGGACAGAGTGACCGATGGATGGATGAATGAACGAATGAAGGAAGGAAGGAATGAATGAATGAATGATTGAATGAATGAATAAAGGAATAATTATAATGCGATAATAATATTTAATAAATTATTAGAATAATTTACCAACTAATTATGCAAGTAATCCGATGGATGGATGAATGAACGAATGAAGGAAGGAAGGAATGAATGAATGAATGATTGAATGAATGAATAAAGGAATAATTATAATGCGATAATAATATTTAATAAATTATTAGAATAATTTACCAACTAATTATGCAAGTAATCCGATGGATGGATGAATGAACGAATGAAGGAAGGAAGGAATGAATGAATGAATGATTGAATGAATGAATAAAGGAATAATTATAATGCGATAATAATATTTAATAAATTATTAGAATAATTTATCAACTAATTATGCAAGTCGATCGTGGCGTCGACAATGACATGAATGTCCTCCAAATGTCAACGAGGTCAGGGCTTGTACGATTATATTAGCATAATTTATGCACGTCATTAACATAATCGTAATTACAGCGATGCGACTAATTATGAATGATGGTCTTATCTCTCTCGACGGAGCTTTTTCCAAGTTTTATGCTGCTGCAGCGGATCGGCGTCTTGATTGCATCCGAGATGAGGAAGATGAGGAGGAAGAAGAGGAGGAAGATGAGGAGGAAGAGGAGGAGGAAGAGGAGCACGAAGATGAAGACTATGACGACGACGATGACGGCGAAGACAATGATGATGATGATGATGATGGTGGTGATTGTGATGGTGTTGATGATGATGATGATGACGATGTCGATGACATGAGAGCAGGAGGGAAGAGAGGAGAAGGAAAAAAATATGGAATAAACAAGGAGGCGATTTTCGCCGAGCCCTAAATGAGGTCGCCATTTTGTCACGTGATCGATGGCTTTTAAACGTGATTGGTCGGTGTGTTTTTGAATTGAGGTGGCGCCAACAGGAACATCTGAATTAAATGATGGATGGGCCATGGTTCCCCTGGGCTCTTTTTCCTCTCTTGGAGTGTCTCGTCCGCTAACAAATTTGGTTGGTTGTGGGGTAGGTGAGAAGGGGTGAAAAGGGGAGATGGGGAGGAGCTGAGATGTGGTGGTGGGTGGCTTTGGGGTCTGTGGGTCTGGTCAGTTTCGACCCGGTTATTCACCAAGGGTGTCATTTTTGGGTTTTTCCGACGCTCGGTTCGTGAGGTCGTTTGATTGGCGTGGAAAGGTGAACCAGAGATGGATGGATGGATGCTGTGGATGGTATGGGCGTGTGTTTCCATATTATTTATCATATTTATTGTGATTAATCTCATCACACGAGACTTAAAAATTAATTTTTTTTTTTATTTTTTTTTAAATATAAATTTTATTTCAAGTACAAAAGAACCCATTCATTTGTGTCGCTCCTTCTTGTAACTTTTAATAGAAGTCAGAAGCCATGATTACCGGCTGATCTCAGAGGTCACTGGGTTCAAGGTCAGTGCAAGGTCGTCTGGAGAGTGTGAGGGTTGAAATGAGGGGAGCAATTTGAAAGAGACTGGGATGGGGTTAGGGTGGGTGTCGAACAAATATGGAGCGGATTATAATCGTACTGGATTTTGATCGAAGCGATATTATGAAAGCTGATGGTGATGATGATGATGATGATGATGATGATGATGATGATGATGACGATGACGATGATGATGATGATGATGGGTGGGTGGATGGATGGACGGATGGAGAGAATGGCGGTGAATGAATGCAATCTGTCCAGTCTGTTTTATTTCCAGTTGGAAATATTTTCCAGCATTCAAACCGAATCTATTTCAATTTTTCCACTTTCGATTTTCATTCATTTTCTCCGGGAAAATCCTACTTTTTGTGTTTATTATTATTTTTTTTTTGTTTTCAATTCTTTTTTAATTCTTTATTCCTTCATCATCATCATCATCATCATCATCATCATCATCATCATCATCATCATCATCATCATCATCATCATCATCATCATCATCATCATCATCATCATCATCATCATCATCATCATCATCATCATCATCATCATCATCATCATCATCATCATCATCATCATCATCATCATCATCATCATCATCATCATCATCATCATCATCATCATCATCATCATCATCATCATCATCATCACCATGTTCTTCATCATCTTCTTCTTCTTCTTTCTCTCCTTCCATCAGTATCCGAATGGGCGACCTGCCCACCCAACCCAACCAATTCGAATTTTCGTTTTTGTTTTTTAAAGATGGCTTCTCCTCAAAAGAGACTACTTTGATTTTCAATTTTCTGGATTAACTGACAGAAAATAAAAATAAATAAATAAAAAAAACATGACAAATAATGCTTCTCTTCCTCACATGTTCTTTCTCCAACTCTCCATCTCTCCATCCCCCTCTCTTCTCTTTCTCTCTCTAATCATCCCTTCTGTTTGCTTCATTCCATGTTCATTACTTACGAACATCTTGGAATCTTGTATGGAAAACGGGAGTGGCTCTGTGCGTTCGACGATGATGGTAACGATGATGAGGACGATTGTGATAGTGGTGCTAGTGATGGTTGTGGTGGTGGTTGTGGTGGTAACCGTGACTATAAAGATTATGACGCATTAGTAAATGGCGGAAATGACGATAGAATCACAGGCAAGCACACCTGTTCGGACACGATTCGGCAATCTGCTGAGAAAATGTTGTATGGTATTCCACTGGAAACTCTATTAGCTGAGTTTCACCCCTCGTTTTTCATTTCCCCTTTCACCCATCCATCCGTCCGTCTGTCCGTCCGTCTAGGCCCAGGGAGACCCGAGGAGTGTGGCCGAACGTTGTTTATCGCCGCCGGGGTACGCGCGGAGGGGTGTGGATGATTTGACGGTGCCCGTAATTTCCCGCCAAGCTTCCCTCGGCAAACAGGGGTTCCAATTAAGAAAGAATAAGAATTGAAAGTGAAAGCAATAACGCATTTTCGCTTCAGCAAATAGAACAACAGAGCGGTGAAAGATGGATGGATGGAATGATGGATGGATGGATGGATGGATGGATGGATGGATGGATGGATGGATGGATGGATGGATGGATGGATGGATGGATGGATGGATGGATGGATGGATGGATGGATGGATGGATGGATGGATGGATGGATTGATGGATGGATGGATGAACGAATGAATGAATAAACGATTTCCTGGGGAAAATCCTAGGGAAAAGGAAATCGAGAGAGAGAGAGGAAGGAGAGATGAAAACGAGTGAGGGGAATCCGGAGAATCCTGGCCATGTGGTTTAAATTAAACAGATCTCAAATATGCAATTGCTCAGCCAGCAATGGAATTGTGATTTAATGCCGCTGCTCTCACTTTTTTTTATCTCAACATCTCTGATTCTCTCTCCAGCACTGGCTTGTGATCTCTCGCTCCATCTATTGTTGCTTCTTTTTTCCGTTTCCTCCATTCCTCCTATCTGTTCTGAAGCTTTTTCATCCATCCATCCCCCCATCCATCCATCCATCCGTCCGTCCATCCGTCCATCCGTCCATCCATCCATCCATCCATCCGTCCGTCCATCCGTCCATCCATCCATCCGTCCGTCTGTCCATCGATGAAATGCCGGTCACCTCGTCATTCGACAAGAAGGAATCAAATTCGTTCTCCTATTTAAGAAAAGAAACAATCAGAAATAAAATTGTTTTTAAAGTATTTTCTTCGTTTTTAAATTTAAAAATTTTTTTTATTATTTCCTATTTTTAGATCGGCAAGAAATAAGGTTTCAAGGTGGGGATGCAGGAGACGATTCCCCTGTAGTGGTTTCAATCCACAAATTCCTTCATTCATTCATTGTTTTTAATCCAACCATCCATCCGCCAATCCGTCCGTCTGTCCATTCGTCCCTCCATCCATCCTTCCTCCCGTCCGTCCATCAGTCTATCCGCCAATCCGTCCGTCTGTCCATTCGTTCCTCCATCCATTCATCCTTCCTCCCATCCGTCCATCAGTCTATCCGCCAATCCGTCCGTCTGTCCATTCGTCCCTCCATCCATTCATCCTTCCTCCCGTCCGTCCATCAGTCCATCCGCCAATCCGTCTGTCAGTCTGTCAGTTTGAAGGAGTAAAGAAAGAACTTCCACGAGACGTGTTTTTAAAACTTCACATCGACGCCTCTTGAAAACTGGAAACCATCGTCAGTTGAAATCGGTTTTGTTTGAGTTTTTGTTTTTGTCTTCAAATCCCACTTTCCATCCGCAAAGTCCTTCCTTCATTCATTCCTTCATTCATTCCCTCCTTCCTTCCTTCAGTTTTTTCTTTCTTTCTTTCATTCCTTCGTTCCGTTTAGTACTCATTCTGTTGACATCCGTGTCCAACGAAAGTGAGATTTAATAAGTGGGGAGGTGTGGGAACAAGGGTCGGCCCTTCTCCACCCATCCATTCGCCCACCCATCCATCCGTCCATCCGTACATCCATCCATCCATCCGTCCATACGTACATCCATACATCCTTCAATCCGTCGTAAGTCTTCCTGGAAAAATGGCGACCATTCCAGTCCCGTGCAAGTCGCGAAGAATCAAAAGCGAGAAGAAATGAACTGACACCTGTCACGCTTCGCTGATCACGACCGGGTGTGACAGAGGAGGTGATGATGATGATGATGATGATGATGACGACAACGATGGAATCAGAAAACCGGTTGGAAAACTGTCTGAGCTGAGTGCACGTCGATGATTATTTGAACGATTGCGATGATGATGGTGATAGTGATGATGACGACGACGACGACGACGACGATGGTGATGATGACGACGATGGTGATGATGCAACATTCGTTGGACGAGTTTTGTCGAGGCTTTGAATTGTTTCATTTCTTCACGGAAAGAAAATAAAAATGTTTCAAAACATTTCGGATTTCGTCGAATTTAGACTCTCAATTAAATTATGTTTTTCAATATTTATAATATATTTATAATAATATTTATATAAATATCGCTATTTTATAATTTTCAATAAACTTCATTCTCTGCTCGCACCTATATCAATCTCTTGTCCCCCCATCAGTCCATCCGTCCGACCATCCTTCCATCCGCCTATCCAAACCATCTCTCCTCCATCCATCAATCCTTCGACGGATCCACATCCAAACTCTCCATCCGTCCATCCGTCCATCCGTCCGTCCGTCCGTCCTGCTCATCCATTCGTGCCCCAAGTGAAAGTGTTTGCCAATATTTTCCTATTCCTGTGCTGAACGATAAAGTCGTCTGGGAGGCAAAAGAACTTTTTATCGCCTCCAATACGAGTTTTACGCCCGCACTCCCCCGTCCGTCTGCCCTGTTGCCACCGTCCCACTGGTTCTATCTCGTGATGACGACGACGACGACGACGACAATGATGACGATGATGACAACGACGACGATGATGATGACGATGGCCGCGATGAAGGTGTTGTTAGTGCCGGCGAAGGTCGGTGCTGGTAATAATCCTCCGGTCGTTTTTCCAGCCAGCATCTCCAGCTCATCCATCAAAACGTGGTGCCTCTTTTTCTTTCATATTTCCCTCCATCCATCACCGGTCGCTCTTCCCCTTTCACGATATCTCTTTATTATTCTCGTCTCTCGTTTCGAACGTCACCATCTCTCCTGACGTACTCCATCTTGCTCGCCAGCATCCATTCCGAGAACCATTCGGTGTCTAGTGCTCGGGGCGACCCTACGATGGTTAAAAGAGGAGGCGTGACCTCCCGCCCCAATCCACCCTCCTAGACACTAAATTGAAATGTTACCTCTTCCTCTCTCTCTCTCTCTCAGTCAATCAAAATATAGGCATCCATCCGTAAACATTGAAGTCGTTTATCCGTACCATCCATCATTTGACAATCATTCTTTTACACAACGTTCCATACATCCATACGTCCGTCTATCGTCCAATCATTCCCTCACTCATCCACCCACCCATCCATCCAACTATAAATCAAATCTCCCTCATCCGCTTTCCATTTGAAATGCACCGAATGATCTCTCTTTCGATGCATAATTTTGATATAATATAATATAATATAATATAATATAATATAATATAATATAATATAATATAATATAATATAATATAATATAATATAATATAATATAATATAATATAATATAATATAATATAATATAATATAATATAATATAATATAATATAATATAATATAATATAATATAATATAATATAATATAATATAATATAATATAATATAAGGTTAAAACTCCACTCAACCGAACCCCATGACCCCAAAAAAATGAAAAATAAATCAGAAAAAGTTTGGATATCAATTTCAAGAAAAAGGTTATTGAGGGCGAAACTTCATTTATAACTTTTAATAATAATAATAATAATAATAATAATAATAATGATAATAATAATAATAATAATAATAACAATAATAATAATAATGATAATGATAATAATAATGACAATATATTAATAAAGTTAATCATCTGATTAAAGTTTCTGAATATTTTTAATCCTCTTTTTAAAATATTATCTTTTCCCTCTAATTTCTTACAGGGAGATTATATATATATATATATATTTTTAAATTATTAAATATTAAACATTAATTATTAAAAATTAATTATTTTCTTTTTCCTGTTTTTTTTATTTATTTATTTATCGAGAAATTGTTGAAAATTCTCGCGAGAATCGAAAAACAAAAAAGGCGTTAAAAACCCCGCGGCCATTTTTCACGGTGTCTCCGCCCTCTCAAAGCCACCGCCAGCCCTGTGACGTCACGGAGAAAAATTATAAATAAACTTGAGACAACAACAACTATGAAGACGAAGACGACGACGATGCAGACGCAGCCGTCTCAACAACAAAATATACAACAACAAACAGTAGCAACAACAATAACAACATATACAACAACAAACAGTAGCAACAACAATAACAACATATACAACAACAAACAGTAGCAACAACAATAACAACATATACAACAACAAACAGTAGCAACAACAATAACAACATATACAACAACAAACAGTAGCAACAACAATAACAACATATACAACAACAAACAGTAGTAACAAAAGCAACAACAACAACTATGAAGACGAAGACGACGACGATGCAGACGCAGCCGTCTCAACAACAACATATACAACAACAAACAGTAGCAACAAAAGCAACAACAACAACAACAACATTCCAATGTCTCAAGACAAACAGGCGGATATGGAAATGATTTCCTCGCGAATAAAATGTTTTAACGTTCAAAGCAAGAAAAAATAAAATTTAATTTTAAATTTCGAGAATTAATTGTTTTTTTAAATTTTAAATTTTTTATTTCATGATTTGCAGTTTCACGTTCTTGTTTTTTGAAACAAGAAAAAAAGGACGCTGTAATTACATTTTAATAATTTATTAAAATATTATAAATACGTTTCCTGTTAGATTGTTATTGTTATTATTATTTATTATTATTATTATTGTTGTTATTATTATTATTATTATTATTATTATTATTTATTATTATTATTATTATTATTATTATTATTATTATTATTATTTATTATTATTTTCCTTACTTTTATTTTAAAATGCCGATAATTTTCTTCCAAGTCAGTTTCGTGATAGGAAGTCGTTTGGTGGCCTAGAAATTAGGCGGGAAATTTTGATCATTTTCAATTTAATTCGCCAGCTTTTCCATTTGTCACTTTCTGATTGGTTATTAAATTTAAATTATAAATTTATTATAATTACCTAATTAATATTCACATAATTAATAATTACTCCTATTATAATATTTATTATTATAAATTAATATAAATGATGTTTATTAAAATTAAAGTATGCCATAATGCGAACGGACAGTTACCATGACAACCTCTATCACGTGTGACGCGAAAGGCTCCAAGGAGCCTGGCAATTACGCTGGAGTGGCGAACGATGTCATTGCCTGGGTTGGTACCTGGGTGGATACGATGGAGATGGGGAGATGGGTAGATACGAGGGTAGGAACCTGTATGGATACCTGGGTGGATACGATGGAGATGGGTAGATACCTGTATGGATACCTGGGTGTATACGATGGAGATGGGGAGATGGGTAGATACGAGGGTAGGAACCTGTATGGATACCTGGGTGGATACGATGGAGATGGGGAGATGGGTAGATGAGTAGATATGAGGGTAGGAACCTTATGGGTGGCTACGATGGAGGGGTAGATGGGTAGATACGAGGTTAGGAACCTGTATGGATACCTGGGTGATACTTGGGTAGGTGTCTGGATGGATCAAACCAGAAAGTGAAGGTTACAGTCGGTAAAGGAACGTCATGAGGATTGTTAAGGCTCTCGATACCCCCGATACCTAGATACTTGCTTGGATAGCTTGATACATCGATACCTAGATACTTGCTTGGATAGCTGGATACATGGATACCCCACACCGAAGCTGCGACCCCTCTGACGATTCTAACGTCTTCAGTTGGAGAGCGACATCTGTTGTGCCATCGGTGAGCATAAATCCTGCTCGGACAGTCTCAAATGAGGACCACGTCGGTTTCCCCACACCCCACGCCACCCTTTTTTTTCTCCTTTTCAACTTTTTATTTTCCAAAACTCCACGCGAATCCAGCAAAGCTCGTGTCCCATTCAACAACGACGACGACGACGACAACGACAACAGCGACGACTACGACATGATGGATACTTTTAACTTTAAGCATGCCCTAAGCTACCTCTCCCCCACTTTAGAGGGTTCAATGAAAGGATGGATATACGAAGAGTGACTGATGACGATGATGATGATGATGACGACGATGATGACGATGACAACGACGATGATGATGATGATAAATTAACGAGCACGATTCTATTAGTAGAGAATAGCCGGATGAAGTGAGGAGGAGGAGGAGGAGGCGAGTGAACGACTGAGTGAGCGATGGTGACCTTCGTATGTCGTAGGAGATGATGCGTCAAATTTATGTAAATTGTCCACCTTTTATTGATCCCGCTCTTTTAGCAGAGGTTTTTCGTGAAATATAATTTTTATTTTTTATTTTTATTTTATTTTTATTTTTTATTTTTATTATTTATTTTTTTAGATAAAAAATTATTTCTCTGCTCGTGCTGCTGAATAGTTATTTCGTGTTTTTTTGGTGACGTAATTATTTTTTATTATAATTCAGGATCTTTCATTATTATTATTATTATTATTATTATTATTATTATTATTATTATTATTATTATTATTATTATCATCATCATTATTATTATTATTATTATTATTATTATTATTATTATTATTATTATTATTATTATTATTATTATTATTATTATTATTATTATTATTATTATTATTATTATTATTATTATTATTATTATTATTATTATTATTATTATTATTATTATTATTATCGTAACAATCTGACAATTTGGTTTACCAACTTTTTCTCCAAAAAGAAAGCGAATCTGATAAGCAACACACACACAAAGAAATTACTTGTCTACCCTTCCCCTCAGCTGCCACCCCTTCTACCCTACCCAATCTCCCCACCCCACCTCGGACCCTCAACTGGCCCAGTCCCTACCCAACCTCGGAATGGATTCCTGGTGATTTTCGTTTCTAATTATTTTTATCCAATTACGCTGTCCGTTATCTGCGTACAATCGGATCAGATACGTCTCCGCGCCACTTGTTCTGAAACTTTCCCAGACCATCCTCATTTGAAAACAATTCCACGGGCGGAATTGGGCCGGCCCGGGGTGGATTCGAGTGGGTTTCGACGGATGGTATATTATATTATATTATTTATTTATTTATTTATTCACTTATTTATTTATTTATTTTTAAAACTGTCGGACTCTCTCGACTCTTATAATTATTTTAAATTTTAATAAAAGGTCTGAATCCACAAAAAACAACTCAACCAACCAACCAACCAACTTATTGTCATCTCGAGCCGATAGTCCAAGAGAGAAGAGCGACTGAACAGTTACAGGATGATGGGAGGATTCTCGATGATTGGGGGAGTAGGGGGTATGAATGGGGAGGAAGCGTATGGCTAAAGCGTAGATAACCCCGAATGGTCCCGGCCTGAACCCTCAATCCGTTCTCTTTTTGTTCCATCAATCATTCATTCGGGCTTATGACTCCGGCATTGCAATAATCTTTCCAATATTTATATACGCTGGATGGAAGGAAGGATGAGCCAGGAGGAGAGAAATTCGCCGAGCAAATGGTGATTTCAAAGACGACGACGACGACGATGACGACGATGATGATGGCGATGCTGATGATGATGACGATGATGATGAAGGCGATGATGATGATGATGACGACGATGATGATGGCGATGATGATGACGACGATGGCAAGGATGAGGATTATGTTGAACAAGCTTTATTAAATTTTTATGTCGCTCAAGGCTCCTCTAACGACGTCAACAACGTACTATTATTTTATTGTATTGTTGTTGTTGCTGTTGTCGTCGTCGTTATTATAATCGATTGATTAAGCTTATAAGTGTGTAATTAATTTAAATGACATTCGTGACAAATATTTTTTTGTCGGGGCAAAAATTAAACATTTAAAACATACAAATGTCTCAAATTTTAAAGAGATTGGTTAAAAACGGTACACAAACCGGTCGGTCATTACCCTGAACCGTGGGTAACCAATGCGTCTCTGGGTCCCCATGAAGATCCCCATCTCCCCACACCTAGCACCCATCTCTCCCCTCTCTGCCTTATGCCCCTATTTAACCCGCGGGCAGGTGGTTCGGGCAGTAAAAGCCAGATAATAATGGTCGTTAATAAATAAAGTTGCGAAAATAAACCTAGGGAAGGAGCTGTAAATAATTGAAACTCTCAGGGACCCTAGTGAGGCGTTTAAAAGTGAGTGGGGAACATGAGGCAATGTTGGGGAGGGTACCCAGGGTTTAGGAACTCAAAGCCCTGGCGGGGATACCAGCATTGATGGACGGACGGATGGATGGATTGATGGATGGAGGAGAGAATGGATGCTGTCGCACAAAATTTGAATGACGGGAACGATGGCGATTCTCAACGAAGATCCACGATTGAATCATCATTATCATCGTCATTGTCGTCGTCGTCGTCGTCATCATCAACATAATCATCATCATCATCGCTATCTGGACTATCATCATTTCCAGCATCATAGCCATCATCGTGGTCCTCATCATCAGCCACGTGACTTAAACGTGACCACAACTCAACCGGTGTTTCCAATATGTGGCCGACTAATTCAATATGGCCGCTGGAAATATTCAATATGACGTCACAGAGGAGTACCTCGTGTCATCGACACGTTGCTATGGCAACCGCATGAAATTTTCAGGATTTCATAACAGATTTTTGAGTAAATATTTTTTTGTTTTTCGCAAATATATTTTTTTAATTCCTCTTCCAACGAACTTGCATCCACTACATCTCTCCATCCATCTATCGATCCATCCGTCCGCCCGTCCATCCACCCATCCATCTACCCATCCATCAATCCGTCCATCCGTCCGTCCGTCCATCCATCCAACTTCCAATCTCACCACTTTGGTGGAGGCGCCAGCGACATGGACTTCTCGGAACGACAGGAAGTCAAGAAGTCACGAGCCACGCAGAGACGGTTTTTATTGTTTAGTTCTGCACTCTTCGTTGTTCTATTACGAACGGATTGACGGTTGGACGGGCGTGCTGACGGATCGGTGGATGGAAAGTATGGAAGGATGGAAAAAAAGATGGACGGACGGACGGATTGGTGGATGGAAAGTATGGAAGGATGGAAAAAAAAGGATGGACGGACGGACGGGCGGATTTGATTGAATAGGCGGATGGATAAGAGTGAGTAGATTGTTGTGCGTTTCTGGCAGATGATGAACGTTTGAGTGAATGAAAATGTCTACGATGCTTGAATGACCGATGGGATGTACTAATGAAGAAGGTGATGAACCAAGAGGAAAATAACAAGGACGATGATGACGACGACGACGACGACGACGATGATGACGATTATGATTATGATTTCGTTGTGCATTTTTGTTGTTTGTTTGTTTGTTTGTTTTATATTTCTGAAATTGGACTTCATCGCTTTAGCATCACTATCACCAACATCCGATCAATGATCACCATCACCATCATTATCATCATCATCATCACCATCATCGTAGGTGTCATCTTCATCAGCTGAAAGCCATCTTCGTACTCCTCCTCATCAGTTTTTCCAGCAAATCGGACCTTCCGCCAAAGCAGCTCTCGGAAAATTGGCGATGACAAAGAAATCTGTTTCTCTCCATCCCAGTCCTCAAACTCCTCTGAGTGACGCTGTAGTCTTCGTCATCATCATCATCATCATCATCATCATCACCATCATCATCATCATCGTCCTCTTCGTCGTCATCCTCATCATCATAGGCGTCGTCGTCGTGCCCCATCACCGTTTATCTTTGTCCGTTTGTCCGGGACGTTGTTTCCTCAATTAACTCGTACGATGTTTTTGTTTTGTTGTTTGTTTTGCAACTTCTCATTGCCTTTAGCGTCGTTGTCATCGTCTTTACCATCGTCATCATCATTATGGCTACCAACGCAATCATCATCATCGTCGTCGTCATCATCTCTCGTAGACATGTTTGTTGTTGTTGTTGTAGTCGTCGTCGTCGTGTTGTTGTTGTTGTTGTTTTGGTAGACAATTATTTTCTCCCTCAGAAGTGTCAAGTGGCTTGGAGACATTAAATATTTATATCTCGACGGAACCAAAAAGAAAAACATAGCAGATCAGGTGTTGCTTTCCTGTCGCTCAGTGACGTCGATGTCGTCGTAGCGACAGCAGCTAAGACGATGATGATGATGATGATGATGATGGCGATGACGATGGTGATGATGATGATTGCTGGGTCAGAGTTCCAGTTGTGTTTTTTAATTAGACAAATATCTTCCTTTTCTTTGCCATGTTTTTGCCAGTTATTCCATGATTTTTTTAAAATTAATTTCAGATAATTTTTTATAAATTAATAGATATTAATATTTTATTTATTAGAAAATAATTGTTGTGACAGACGTCGTTAATGCTGTTGTGATGTTGTGGTGTGCTGTTGTGCTGTTGTGATGTTGTGCTGTTGTGTTGTTGTGCTGTTGTGCTGTTGTGTTGTTGTGTTGTTGTGTTGTTGTGTTGTTGTGCTGTTGTGTTGTTGTGCTGTTGTGTTGTTTTGTTGTGTTGTTGTGATGTTGTGCTGTTGTGCTGTTGTGTTGTTGTGTTGTTGCTGCCATTGTTGTCAGTGCTAATGTCATTCTTACGTCAGTTGATCGACGTTTCTATTTTTAGCTCCTCGGTCACGTGACGATCAGCTGGACGTTGATTGGTGGACCGTCGAGGAAAGATCCAATTTTGGGAGGGAACGGGTTGACGCAGTTGCGCGGGTTTTTCCAGAAAATGGGAAATTGTTATCTGACGGACGCACGTACTCAGTGAGTACTACCCATCCACCCACCCATCCACCCATCCACCCACCCATCCACCCACTCACTCCTAGATTTGCAGGGTACCACCCTTCGGCCATTCATCTCCGGTGTGAGTTACTCACTCTTTTCCATTATCCTCCTCTCGCTCATTCATTCATTCAATCATTCAATCAATCACACCATTGTTTTATAGTACTTCATCGATCTGTTTTGGTGCATTGATTCTTTCGAATTCATCGTGAATTCTCTAAATTCCATCCCATCATCCATTCGTTGATATACCAAATCAATAATCTGACCGTCCACCCGTCCATTAAATCCACCCACCCATTCGTCCGCCACCTCACCCAACTACACCTACTACCCTGTTTTCTCATTTGTTGTTCTCTGATCACTTCGTTCCCTATTATCGCCCCCAATAGATTTTCCTCCTCTTCCTCTTCTTCTTCCTCAGCATCTCTCCAGCTGGCCAAGTCACGTGATGATTTTATCACATCGCCTGAAGGAGTTAGCGACGCGTCGAGTAAAGACGCCGAATACGACGCTGATAAGACAGAGTAGGATGGCGATTGTGATAATGATAGTGATATGTTTATTATTATTATTATTATTATTATTATTATTATTATTATTATTATTATTATTATTATTATTATTATTATTATTATTATTATTATTATTATTATTATTATTATTATTATTATTATTATTATTATTATTATTATTATTATTATTATTATTATTATTATTATTATTATTATTATTATTGAAATATAATTACGCATAGCTACGTGCCGATTCGCTAGGCACGTAATAATTATTGGATAATATAATTTTAGTTATATATCACATAGTTATGCAATCTAACATAATAATAATAATTATTATTATTATAGTTCTCATATAACAGTAATTTTTGTATTTATGCTTATTATTATAATAAATAAAATTTTAATGTCAACCTGATTCTTGTTGTTTCTGTGAGTCTGGTCTGCCATTGCAGAACCCGAGGTCCAAGTGAGGTTGGTGAAGAATCGAATGAATGATGGATGGTTATTGAAAAGTCGACATTCAAGATGGCTGAAAAAATGGCGGCTGTGGTGATGATGATGACGACGACGATGATGACGATGATGATGATGATGTTGTTACTATGACTGAGGGTATTATTGGTCATAACATTTTGGTTATATGTTAATTTTTTTTAAAATCTTTTTTTATGTAATTTTGTTAGTTTTTTTGGTGCTTCATCGAATATTGTCTCCCCCAGTCTCGACGAATCTCACTTAAAGTCATCGCCATAACTATGACAATCATCATCATCACCACTATCTTCATCATCGTCGTCGTCGTCATCCCCAAAACTCCGCTTCCGTCCTCGTCGTTGTCTTCCTCAGCATCCTACAGCTTGTTGCTGGCACTGGAAACACTGGAACTTGTTCTTATTTCAAATCAACTTTCCCGCCAATCGTTCACGACTTAACGGTCACGTGATCATCTCAACGAATTCCAAAGGCCTCGTCATGACATTCATCGACGGATGACGACGACGACGAGGAAGACGAGGAGGTGATGATGTCATATTTTTGTTGATGTTGTTGCTGTTGTTGTTGATGTTTGTTCTATATCATGCGAAGAAATACTGCCGCAACAAGAGCAACGCAAACACTTCCTGTCTGTGTTTGTGTTTTATTTTATTTTTCTCAAATTCAATTAGTCACAGCGAGGCGCCACTAGTCTCCGGGCTTGCATGGACTGGGATATGCAACATCCTTCAATCCATCCATCCTCCCTTCCTTACGACCGTCCGTCATCCCATCCACCTATCCATCCATCCATCCGTCCGTCCATCCATCCATCCGTCCATCCGTCCGTCCGTCCACCTACTCGTAGTCCAATTATCTCAGGTTTGTGTCCACATAATGGAAATCATTTCAGGTTAAGATTTCTGTTCCTCGTGTTTTGATGTTCGATGCGAGGATTTCGAACGATAGAACGTGCTCCGAAGGAATAACAACAAAAACAGCCATGAGGACGACGACGACGACGATGATGAATCCGTTTGTGGCCACCTCGGTCATCACCATCAGCGTCATCATCATTACCATCATCGTCGTCGTCGTCTTCATCGCATTCTCCCTGCAAATCCACTCCCTCGCCATCGTCGCGAGCCATTTAACGAACCTCAATTAAGTGGGCGGTGAAATCATCCCCTAAGCTCCTCCCTCCCCTTCTCTCCCCAACTCCTCCCCATCTCTCCCCATATTTTCCCCAGTCTCAACCCCATAACGGCCTGGTGGGTGGTCGTTGCGGGTCTTATTTGTACTGTAAAAAAGCATTCTTGTCCGGGCATCCGAGGGATATTCGGGGCTCATTGATATTCAAGAGTCGCACGGTGGCCCACGGGAGCAGTACCTCACTCTTTCTCTCACTCACTCTCTCTCTTTGTCTCTCTCTCTAGGCCTATCCTTCCCATTTCAGTGTACGCTTTTCTCATCCCACTGTCTTTCTATCCGTGACGACGACGACGATGATGATGACGATGACAATTATGACGATGATGGCGTCGCGGTATGAATTGCAGGAGAGATTATTCTTCGTCCTCCTCTTCACCGCCATCACTATCAACACTACCACCATCAGCAACGTAGTCATCATCATCATCATCTCCATCACCATTATCATCATCATCATCACAAACTCCACTTCCGTCGTTAAGAACTGTTCGTCGATTCCTAAGACTTTGCATAGAAAACCAATCCTAACCTTTGGTGACGTCACCCTGGTCACATGACCGCCTACAATCAACCCGGCCCTTCTCCAACCGATGCCCTAAACATGGCCCCGACCGGATTCGTGCCTATGACGACGACAACGTTGATGATGTTGTTGCTGTTGTTGTTGATGATGACGACGACGACGACGATGATGATGATGATGACGACGACGATGATGATGATGATGACGACGATGGCATCAAGACAGAAGATGACAGTACCAGTGAAGAAAGGCGCGAACGACGACGACGACGATGATGGTGATGGTTTCTCTTACGATAGGCCGGAGTGCCGTAAAAATGTTGCACCGAAGTTCATTTTATCGGCCATCAATGCCGCCAGTGGTCGGCTGTCGCTACCACAGCAGCTACCGGCGACATCGAGCGACAGCAGCTTCGTCATCCGCCAATTATACACCTATCGCTGGATTTTTATTTTTTATTTTTTTTAGGAACCAATAACAAATCGGGTCGCGATAATTCTTTCTTTGAAGCTCTCCTTTGCTCTCAGCCTCAGGCCACCGAACACCTGTCAGGGGCATGTCGTCCGCGAACTTTGAACTTTGAACCCCCTGGGATCGAGAAACCCGGGTCGTGACCTCATAGGAATTAATCTGTCTGAGGGTTTCAGTCGTTCGAGTGATTAAGAGCTAACGGAAGAATGAATGGACGGATTCATGGACGGACGGACAGATGGTCGGATGGAAGGATGAATGGAAGGATAGATGGACGGATGAACGGATGCTTGGATTGGTGAGTGAGTGGCCGCTTGCCCATTGATGACGTCGGATTTTTGTAGCGCACATCTTAAATGACAGATTTTCATAACGATCAACTAGGGACCGGTTCAAGATGATGAATTCGATGTCGATGCCGGTGATGATGATGATGATGATGATGATGATGATGACTACGACGTCGACGACGACGACGATGATGATCATCATCATCATCATGCTAATGATGAAGACGTCTCGTGGGCGATCAATGATAATCCATTCCATTCATCTCCAACATGCTGATTCCCATATTTGTCTTCAAATTTCGTTTTTTTCTTTAAATTTCACTTACAGTTTTAAAATTTATTTTTAATTCTTTACAAGCCACATTTATTTATTTATTTATTTATCTATTAATTAATTAATTAATTTATTTATTTATTTTGGCTCGAGCTTTACCCTTCATCAACCTGGTTGTCTTTATGTCTTCTTTTATTGAAATTTAAAAAAAAAATATATAACGATATAACAATATATTTAAAAATATAAATAAAATAATTATAAAATATAATATAATAAAATAATAAAAACACGAGAGTCGTCCTTCCATCCGCCATTTTGAAATCTTTGGAAAACACTTGGAAGCGGAAAAACATGGACAAAAAGAACTCAGGGAAATATTTTTATTCTTCGATCGTGGAGAAATTAGTGAATTTAAAGATTTATCAAAGTCCGTATTTTTGTTCATATAATTGTTTTTATTTAAATTAATTAATTTACATTTAAATCAAAATAATTTAAATATCCAATAATATTGATATTAATATTAATAAATATTATTAATTAATAATATCACTTAAATGTTTATTGGTGAGTAATTAGAATCAATTGATAACGTAACACGTGAATAGTGCAAATTCTGAACTTATATAATATAATATAATATAATATAATATAATATAATATAATATAATATAATATAATATAATATAATATAATATAATATAATATAATATAATATAATATAATATAATATAATATAATATAATATAATATAATATAATATATTATTATTATTATTATTATTATTATTATTATTATTATTATTATTATTATTATTATTATTATTATTATTATTATTACAATATGGGAGCAGCATAATTTCAACCTGTCCACAGTGATGGAGAGGAAGGCAGGCAGCAGGGGTCGTTCAAGTCTTTCAATTTCAAGTCGCGGGAATCAAATATTAAGTCGTCGTACGATTTGAGGTTGTTGTTGTTGTTGCTGTTGTCGTAGTTTCGTTGTTGATGTTGTCTTTCAAACAATTGTTATTAAACAAGTCAATTTTCTGATGACTGTGATACTATTGCTGTTCTTGATGATGATGATGACGATGATGATGATTATGATGTTGATGATGATGTTGATGATGACGACGATGACGAGCAAGATATGGAGGTCCGATACCAGAAGAGGACTGGATTAGCGAGACGATGTCTTTGAAGTTCAGAGGAAATAATTTTCGTCGTTGACAATAATTATAATGATAATTATAAACGCTGCTATTACATTACCGCATAATAATTTTAACCACTGTGGTTCTAAGTTATAAGATTTCGGCGGGATTATAGATTTTTCAAAAGCAGACGAGTTGGTTCCTTTAATTGGAAATGTATGTTTTACTTCTAAATTTAAAAACTCAGATTAATTTAAATTTGTTAAATTTATAAATTAAATAATTAATTCAATTTATTATTTATAATTTTCGGTCCAAATTAAATAAATGAAACTTTTTCCAGAAATTGTTTTAAAATTAATTTTTAATTCATAATTCAGCGCCTGATAATGATCACAACGTCGGAGATGAGTTCCGAAAAAATATTGCGAATCAATAATAAATTATTTTATAATTTCTTTCCTTCATTTATTAAATTATTTCCAGAGAGCACAAAAATTATGATCGAATAATAAAAGAAGATTATTAATTATTTTCTCTCTTTTTCAAGAATTAAAACTTTTTCGCAAAAAAGACTCAAAATATTCTTGAAATATTTCCTTACAATCGAAATTTCTTTTCAACGAAACAACTGCCGACAGACCGAGCGCCATCTGTTTTATAAGCATTACATCTGCGTACGCATCAGGGTCCGCCATCTCTCTGCCCAAAGTAACCGTTTGAGGGTGAGTGAGTGAGTGAGTGAGTGAGTGAGTGAGTGAGTGAGTGAGTGAGTGAGTGAGTGAGTGAGTGAGTGAGTGAGTGAGTGAGTGAGTGAGTGAGTGAGTGAGTGAGTGAGTGAGTGAGTGAGTGAGTGAGTGAGTGAGTGAGTGAGTGAGTGAGTGAGTGAGTGAGTGAGTGAGTGAGTGAGTGAGTGAGTGAGTGAGTGAGTGAGTGAGTGAGTGAGTGAGTGAGTGAGTGAGTGAGTGAGTGAGTGAGTGAGTGAGTGAGTGGGGGAGTGAGTGAGTGAGTGAGTGAGTGAGTGAGGGAGTGAGTGCGTGAGTGCGTGAGTGAGCGAGTGAGTGAGTGAGTGAGTGAGTGAGTGAGTTAGTGAGTGAGTGAGTGAGTGAGTGAGTGAGTGAGTGAGTGAGTGAGTGAGTGAGTGAGTGAGTGAGTGAGTGAGTGAGTGAGTGAGTGAGTGAGTGAGTGAGTGAGTGAGTGAGTGAGTGAGTGAGTGAGTGAGTGAGTGAGTGAGTGAGTGAGTGAGTGAGTGAGTGAGTGAGTGAGTGAGTGAGTGGTGAGTGAGTGAGTGAGTGAGTGAGTGAGTGAGTGAGTGAGTGAGTGAGTGAGTGAAGTGAGTGAGTGAGTGAGTGAGTGAGTGAGTGAGTGAGTGAGTGAGTGAGTGAGTGAGTGAGTGAGTGAGTGAGTGAGTGAGTGAGTGAGTGAGTGAGTGAGTGAGTGAGTGAGTGAGTGAGTGAGTGAGTGAAAACAAAATTTAATGCACTTTTCATCCGCTAAGAAAGAAGCCAACCAGTCCTGGATGTGAGGGCTTCCGAATGTTCTTTGAAGACACGACAACGACTTCTTTGTTACTGTGGACGTCGATTGTTGTCGTCGTCGTCGTCGTTGTTGTTGTACGTGAAACGAGTCGTCGTTCAGCCTGGAATTTCCTCTCAAAGATCTCTTCACAAATTCTCTGATTCATCGAATGACATTCCTTAGTCTTAAAACCCAACGCACTCTAAGACTGAAATTCATTCTGCAAACCATCAACAACATCAACAACAACAACAACAACAACATCAACAACGACGACTAGGAGAGCGACAGCAACTACAACAGCAGCGACAATACCAACAATTAATCGCAATGTACCGGCGACGACAAATAATCGATAGGAGTACCAAAATCCTTTCAGGTCACGTGATAGGAGCTGAGTTATTGAGGTTAATTAATTATTCATTATTTTTATTCTATCGAATTCAATTGGCCACGAGAGATGCGAGGTCGTCGATGGAGAGCACCAGTATCGATGGTCAATATCAGTCTTATAATAAATTATGATAATACGAGCCAACGCCACGGATTAAATTATGTTAATGTCTGAATATATTAATAATTGATTAACGTGTTCCACTTATTCACGTCGCAGAGTCTGGACGGTAAAGCTGTAGCAACTTTTTGTTTATATATCGGTTGGCATTTGATTTGAAAAACTACCGCAACATTCCACCGGATGGGGAAGGAAAGGATGAGAGAGGGTGAGCGGTTGGGTGGGTTTGTGCCCCCTCCCCATGGTGGGCAGATTATGGAGTCTAGTAACCAATTGAAAATAGAAACTACCCAATGGGGCGTCATCTGAGTGGGCTGGCTGGCAGCATTGAACACGGAACTGAATAAAGTTAAGAAAGAATGATAACCTTCCTTAAGATTGGAAATTGTGATACACGACTTTGATTGAATGATGGCGGAATGAATCCATTCAACCATCGGTCTCTATTTCACCAGCCTCCCCCATCTCTTCCTCTCTTCCATTTTCAAGACGCCGTTTCATAGTCAGCCTGATTTCGCAATATGGCCTGGAAGAATATTTTCCCCCGTTTTTTTTTTTATAACTTTTAAAGTTTGAAACCCTTTTTTTAATAAAATCTTGATTTATTTTCTTGATTAAATTTAAGAAAATATTGTCGGCCTCAGAAGGCTTCAACTAGAAACATTTAGTCGCGACCAGACACCGGTCCCTACTCTACCCTACCCAGATCTTCCCCATAAAACCCTGGAGGAAGGTTGTAACTCTTTTTTATACCCCATTGAAATATTCATACATGAAGAGGTTCCAACTGCAATTCCAAAGCCTAGTCTCCTCTCTCAACGAAAAGAGAGACGGGCATCTTAAATTCTGTGTCCAACGAGACTATGACCTTTTCAATCGTCCGGGTACGGGGTCAAACGATTGAATTTGTGTAGCGCTTTACTTTTCTCGTAGATCAGGGTTTGGTCGGTACCCACGAAGTAGTAAACAGAGAATCTACGCAGGTCGAACCATAAAATTATTTTGAAATGAGAAATTGGAAATTTGGCGCTTAGAGAGTCTCAAAATCTAATTGCTCTAAGGATGGGTGGTGAAGGATATGGCTGGGTAGAGCGTTGGTGGGTAGGGATTCGATTGGGGATGTCTGGGCTTGGTATCTCGGCATTCCGCTCAATTTTTTTTCTAATTCCTTTATATTCGCCGCTCTTTCATTCATTCATCCATCCATCGTCTCTCTTTCTTTCCACCTTCTCTCGTTCTCTTTCGCCAAATCTGCTCTTTTGTTCGCATCTTTTTTTTCTCTAGAATAACGAAAAAGTTTCCTTAATCGAATCTTCCTACAAGAAAGTGCCCTTAATTTCTCCGGCGCTAAAGAAACGCGTGTGCCCCGAACAACAGATGAGCCACGCTCGGCCCTGTAGGGGATAAAGGCTCCGTTCGGTCCTCCCGGATCACCGTGTCTGAGGATGCGTTTCGAGCAACACCGAGTTTGTCACAACAAGAGAACGGGATTCGCTCATCCGTGGGATGGCTCGCGAAAATTGCAAAGTGGAATGTTAGTTTATTCTTTTTTTAGAAATAAATATTGTTGATAATAAAATTCGTCTGGGATTTTTGGACGAAGATTTTGAATTATTTTCGTATGGTAAGTACAAAAAGAAAAGAGTGGACAGACTTTGCATAACTGAATAATTAGAACAGCTGGATCATTAGCATAACTGAATAATTAATACAGCTGGATCATTAGCATAACTGAATAATAATTATGGCTGAATAATTAGAACAGCTAATTATGACGTCACCTTACACATCCATTAAAACGTAATTTTTGCAGGATATTTCATTCAAAATCGCTTTTAAAAACGTTTTCTTACGCTCCAAATATATTAATATTTGTTTAATAATTTATTTTATTTTAATTTATTTTTTTTTTAAATTTTTTAAAAATAAATAAATAAATTTCTCACGAAATGCAAAAGTCCGAGGATGCGACGTTTGATTTTATTGGATCGTATCTTGGCAAGTAAATTAAATGTGAATGATTGACTGAATGATTGATTGATTGAATGAATGATTGAATGAAGGATAAAATTCATTGATTTTAATAATCGTGAATTGATCGATTAAAATGTAAAACTAATAATATAATATAATAATATATAATAATAATATAATATAATATAATATTAAATTTCAAATCACTGGCGACCTGTGAAATGTCAACCGCTTCAAGAATCAACCCTCCATACGACAGTTCAATTCCTGCGATTGATTTTTTTAACTACCATCGACACCCGACAGTAGGGATAGGGTAGTGGGTTGTGGAAGGGGGGTAGTTAGTTGGGGATGGGTAAATGAGGCACTGGCGTTATCTGTTCTGCGCACGCGCAGGTTTTTTGGCAGACTTCCTGCTACGTTTTGTTATCTCGGGCCTCGGTGAGAACTTCATTTCAATGAAAAAGGGAGAAATGCTGGAAGTTTGATGAAATTTGAAAATAATTAGCATTAATAATAATTTCAATTATTTATTACATTTATTATTTATTCAATTTATTCGTTGCAGTATGATACCATCTTGGCTGTAATGATTCACTCCAAGAATAGAAACCATCGTACATGAGATTCGAGAGGGAGCACATAGTTTGTACCCATTTGAACCCTTCAGTCCCCCTCTCCACCCGAGGGGAAAGCAGAGATTCGAACACTCAAACCGAAGATCAAGTCACCTCCTCGGGTCCCGAGTTAATCCAATTTGTAAGAGCCAAAGAATTGGTCGCGGAGGCTCAACTCTTCTTAAGTATTGTAGCAGCTCCTTCATTATGCATTGTTTTACGGCCATGTTAGGAGTGCTGGTAGGATTTTGAGGGACTGCAAGGGGTGGTGTGTGTAGCCGAATGCCCCCACGGTGCGGCGGCGGCATAGTTCGGGGTAGAAGATGATGGATCGTAAAACTAAGACAAGTTCGTTTAGAAAATGTCCGCGAGTTTGATGGCCGGGATACGCTGTCAGTTCGCTTTTTCTTAATGAGTTCAACGCAGCAACGATCACACGATCGAGTCACTAATGGAGAGTGCTTTATGAAGGCATTCATCGGATGAGAGGAATGGGTGCCTCCGGGTTTCGCTTGTTCCTCTTTCCATCATTCCATCGGCTTTGAACGAACATCATCGGCGGCATTTCCATCGCAGTCGATGTAGTTTTCAGAATCATCGTCGTCGACGCGCTGATTTACGACGACATTGCAATCCTCTCCTCAAGGCAACGAGAAATTCGATTTCATAAAATATTAATTCTAAAGCAATCACATTAAATACAACAAAAACTCTTTATAATGAATTCTGCTTAATATGCAGTATTTAATAGTTGCAATATTCGCATCGAGAAGAGAAATTTCAGTCCGCAAATGTGAACGGAAACCTTATCGTCTACTATTAATTTGCGGGATTTATGATGGAATTTTATGAAATCTAAGTAAGTTCCGCAAACATTGCAATAAATTCTCCAAATTATGGGATAAAAATTTCATTTGAATATTAAAATATTTTGTAATCGAAAAAAATCTTTTTAAATATTTTTCCTGCAGACAACAAACGGAAAACAAATCGCTGAATAAAACCTTAGAACAAAAAACATTTTATATGTTTCCTCTGAAAATTTTATATCCTATCATTAGCTATTAAGTTTTTTTGCTTATTTTTTTTCACTTTTTAATTACGTATGACCATCCTAAATTTTTGTTTCATTTCCACAACATGCCTCGCCCTCCGCCATAAACAAATTGGGCGCATGTCGGCTTCGCAGCTATCGGATTGCGATTCCGAAATGAGTCCAATTTGGACCCGGATATGAGGTTTTTCCCCTCAAAGATCTTGATTATTGTGCTTTTGCAATCTCGAATTTGCTTTGAGACTGAAATATCAGAGGGCGTTTAGTGCCGGGAAGGAACGCTCACGAGTCACAACCCAACCCCTAAAATTACTCGAAGGGCTCTGGACTCTACCTAGCAACGACTCTTCTGGTCGCAAAGCATACAGCCTTCAAGCTCTCTTAGATTAAATCGAACTCCCAATTCTTGGCAAAATAACAAAAATACTTGACTTGGGCAAAACTGGCTCTCCAGATAACTCATCAGCCATCAAATCTTAAGTTCAAGTATCAATAGCCCTGCACCCCCCTACCCGACATCCCCAGAAAACTTTGACCAAACAGAACCACAACTTTCTGAGCATATCAAGTCTCAGCCATAAATATTAACATTAATAAAGTCGGCACGCATAACTAAAAGGAAGACACGAAAATCTTTTAACTAAATAGCAAGGAAACGAGTCGGGCAGATGCAAGGGTGCACGCATTTTGCGAGGATGTCGTTCCAGTTCAGAAGTCGTCGTCGGAGTCGAGTGCGGCTCTCCTCCTGTCAAACTGTTCGAAAGCAAAAATACGTTCTCTTAGTCGGTCGGGTTACAAAAGATAATCATAATAAGGAAATAATAGCAAGTGGATCTTAGAAAACTATTTTTAAAATTGGCATAACTTTCAGATCTCAACAAGAATTACATTCCAAGAAATCGTACATCTTTGTGAGGTATGCACTTAGTTTGCTAAGAAGTAAATGGATAAGATTCACAACTGACCTTGACAGAGGTGGCCTTCTGAGTCTGATCCGACAGCTGCTCCAACAGTTGCTTGAGCCTTCCCTCGGTCATCTTTTGATGGCAGTTTGAATGAATGCATCAATAAAGCAGTTTTGTATTTCTTGTGGTGAATTGTTGGAGTTTGTAAGAACTTATACTTAGGCTCTTAAATGTATTCTTAATCACAATATTTATACTTATGACTTATCGGTAAAACTTTGAAACGATTGAGTTGCCAGTAAAAAAAGTAACCTTCTCTGCTAATTGTCCCCTCTGTGCCATTTGAATTAGCATAGACTCCACCATCTTTGCCTTTTCTGGTTTAGTGAGAGCTATTGTGCTCACTACAAATTTATAGCCATTATCAGCATAATAAATACAACTTGAAACTTTAAATAGGCCTTAAATCTTTAACGATCCAATTACCAATACATCCCAAGCCATAAGTCACACCTTACATCTGGCACGGGCTTCTTGGTCTAAAACCTGTGACAAAATGGTATTCTTGAGCTCTTCCTGCCTTCTCCTCATTTCAGCTTGCTCTTCATTGCTGCCACCAGAGTTTCCCTAGAAAATCGTGGCTTACGTGAACGAAGATTTATGAAAATTTAACCGGCATATTCATAAATTGGCGATTAATGGCTTCAAGAAATACATATATACCTGCATTTCGGCCATTCTCCTGGCCCTAATCGCCTGCAGCTCGGGATCGTCCATCTTTTTTTTTTCTAAGAGCAACAACACTTCTGACAAAACCCGTTTCTCGTGTTTTCCGTCTCGTTTCTAAGTACGATTTTCAGAAAAAAAAATTACATTTAGATTAAAAAATTAATTATTTAACATCCCTTTTATGGTAAATAAAATTTTAATTTTAAAAGATACTTAAAATAAGATTGAGAAAATTTAGAATCATTCTCTATATTGTCACAGTCAGTAATTAGAAAAGCAGTCTAAAACGATATTTTGAAAAAAAAAACCATACCTTTGCTTAGTTCAGCTTTCTCGAGGTAAACAAAATTGCCTAACAGGAAAATTCGTAGGAGTATAGGTTCGGTGGGAATGTTTTAGGTTTAGGCTTGAGGCCAGTTTTGAATTTATTTGACTCGATATGGGCAATTGTGCCGGCAAGAAGAGCAAAAAGAGAAATTCCTCACACTCATCGAATGTGATCGGACAAAAAAGATATGGGAGTAACTATCCTAGCGCCCTATCTCCCGTTCAAGTCCTTTCAAATAATGTATCTAACAACTACAGTTATAACATGGATTTTAGTTCGGCTTTACCCGCAAATGGCGAAGCACTTATTAAAAGATCAGCCTACATTATATCCAATAACCCAGTGGGACCAGTACCTGGTCTAACACATTCCTCTTCCAAATCTTATATTTCCGGTGCTGACCCATTCAATTCCTATCCACAAAATTCCCTTTCAAAGTCATCATATGCCTTGCAACAACAGCAGCAATGGCAGCTGCAACCTCTAAAAACTTTCATAGCCCTCTACAACTACGATGCCAGGACCGATGAAGACTTGAGTTTCAAGAGAGGCGATATACTTGAAGTTCTTAACGACACGGCCGGAGACTGGTGGCTGGCCAGACTCAAGACTTATCAGCATAACAAAAAGTGCGAAGGTTACATTCCATCCAATTACGTTGCTGCCTACAAGAGTTTAGAGTCTCAGCCGTGAGTTTTAATGTAATGGAGTGGACTGAACAATTTTAGGATACTCGTGACCATTTTCCTCCAGATGGTATTTCGGCAAGATCAAGAGGATAGAGGCAGAAAGGATGCTGATGTCGGGCATCAACGGACACGGATCCTTCTTGGTCAGGGACAGTGAAACGAGAAAGAACGACTACTCCTTATCCAGTAAGGCAATGCTGATATTGGTTGTTGGTATTACCAGATGTGACTATTTTTTTTGTGGTGATTGCCTGCCACAGTAAGCTTTTCTAGTTTGGTTGCCTGTGGAAAATAACAATATTCAATGTTATCGTTGATAAGGTGCTGTTTCATCAGTTGTTGGCACGTCATTCGTTGGATTATTTCTTGTTGAGATGATATGGTTTCCTTCAGCTAAACCAGATCCCATATATTTCGTATAACATGACATACAATTGATCTTGACTTCACGTCGAAAGATATTAACGACACATTCCGTTTCAGTCAGGGACGAGGACGGAGTGAAGCACTACCGCATCCGGCAGATGGACGAGGGCGGATTCTTCATTGCCAGGAGGTCCGTGTTTTCCACCCTACCCGACCTGGTGTCTTACTACGCCGATCACAGTGACGGCCTCTGCGTCAATCTAAAGAAGGCCTGCATTCAAGTGAGTTCAGTCGGTTCAGCTCGTTGTTGGAATTGATTTTGAAAGAGCGTTTAAAAGTGCACGAAATGCAAATCACCAATGCCATTAAATGGATTTTTACAAATTTTTACAAATTACCAAAATTAAATTGATTATAAATTGTAATTGTTGATTATTATTGTTATTGTTGATTATTATTATTATTATTATTATTATTATTATTATTATTATTATTATTATTATTAGCATCATTTAGATTAGTAATTAATTTGACGTATTTCAAATATATAATTTATAAATCCAAATACACATACCAAATGCCACACACATGGATACATCTGTCATGTGACATATTACTAGTTTGAACGTGGATCATTCATTGGATGGTATCCATAACATCATCATCATCATCTCATGCAAAGCTATCAAATGTCAGTCTTGTGAAAGTATGTTTGGAGTTCTAATGGCTGTCAACTGTCCTTTGATATTGTCAGTGGGTACTAAATAGGTCCCTCATATCTCAAACGTGTGTATGTGAGCATGTGCTCGTGTGTGCTCGTGCGTGCTGCTTCCACGTCCGTGTGCACGCAGAAGTGTGCGTGTGGAGGCGGCCTCGAAAGCCCGTTGAAAACCTTGATTGACATAGATACTTTGAGATAACTGTGAGGTGTTAACAAGGGCAGTAGGCCATCGCAGAAGTACTGGCCAACGTATGTGAGAGTGTGGTGTCCTATAAAGACATGAGAAACATGGCATCTGACATTTCAAGTTCTACATTGCAGCAGTTAAAGTAACAGGCAGCATTGATACCACCAACAATGCTTCTGTTGTTAGACATGAAGGGTCAATGGATAATTTATGCAAATCTGATCTCATTAAGGTGTATTTACCTGCAGCTTGCATTTGTCATGCTTGCAATGATTGTTTTGAATGTGGCAATTGTGGAAATCAAAGCTGCATAATCAGAAGTTGGTTTTTTCCAGCTTTTTTAAAATTCATAACTCTGTAACCATACTAAAACATCTGCAAGATGTCGTTGACTGTTGTTGTTGTTGTTGTTAATGATGACATAATTATCCTCATTTATATTCAAATTATTAATAAGTTGCCAATGGTGAAGATATTATGTTGATTATAAAACAAAATGATAATGTCCTGGTAACATTGTAAATAATGTTTGATTAAAAGTATTTAAATGAAGTTAAATGTGATTAAATATTTAAACATAAATAATATAATATATGCATAATATATTATATATTATATTATAATATATACATAATATTATATTATAATGTATACATTATATTATATTATTATGTTATAATATTATACATAATTAATAAAATATATTTAGATGCAATTTAAAATTTTAAATTTTTAAGTAACATCATATAATAGCATGTACCAGCTCATCACTTACCTAATAAATAAATCTTTTCATCTTCTTTCATGTTACTTGATATTGTAACAAACTCTCATCCCTTGAATCAACACGTCCCCTTTTATGATTAACATATTACGATTAAATCGTTATGATTGACGTATTCTGATTTCTTTTTATTATGCTGTCAATTCTTTTCCCCCAATTAACGTTTGAAATTCCTGCATGCCGATGATTGACATCCTACCAAAACCGGGATCATTCTTATCCTCCTCTTGGTAGTATCCGTTGTGGCATTTGAGTAGGTGATGGCTCATGAACTGGTGAGTTCACCGAGTGTAAACGTCTTCAAACGAACGTCATGATCGGATAAACGGTCACATTCTCGATGCTCTCGAGCAATATTTTTCCTATCCGTCACGTCAAAGCCGGCTTTTCCGTCGCAGGTGGAAAAACCCGAGACCAGAGGCCTCTCCTACAAGGACCAGTGGGAGATTCAGAAGAGCTCTCTGACCTTCACGAGGAGGATCGGTCAGGGCCAGTTCGGCGAGGTTTACGAGGGGCTCTGGAACATGACCACCCCGGTCGCCATCAAGACCCTGAGGCCGGGCACCATGAACGCAGACGACTTCTTGGCGGAAGCTCAGATCATGAAGAACCTGAGACATCAGAAGTTGATCCAATTGTACGCCGTCTGCACGAAGGATGAGCCCATTTACATCGTCACTGAACTCATGAGGAATGGAAGCCTGCTCGAATACCTCCAAAGTGGTTTGCCTTTTTACTTTAACTATGTCGTGGATGGATGGATGGATGGATGGGTGGGTGGGTGGATGAATGGATGATGAGAAATTGACTTTCATTAAAGGAATATGTCGACATACTATGTCGATACCGGTCATTCATCACAATTAAAATTTATTATTATTACCATAATTGATATTGTTATTATTGTTGTTGTTGATGTTATCATCATCATCATTATCGTCCATGGCTTACAACGTATTGTTCGATCCTTTCCAGCCAAAGGCAGAGCCCTGAAACTACCCATGCTGGTGGAGATTGCAGCCCAGATAGCCTGCGGCATGGCCTACCTGGAGTCACAGAATTACATCCACAGGGACCTCGCAGCCAGAAACATCCTCGTCGGGGATAACAACATCGTCAAGATTGCCGACTTTGGCCTCGCCAGACTCACCCAAGTAGGTACCCAAGTTGTGGTGGTGATGACGACAACGATGTTGATGATGATGGGTGGTGGTGGTGGTATGAACATGTTGATAATGATCAGTGGTGGGAATATTTTAATGGCATTAATTGAGTAATAGTAGCACAGGCAGAATTGCCTTCCAAAAATGTGAATGTTTAATTTTTAAATAGCATTTCATTTGGCACCACACGTCAACATATTTTGAATCATCTCAAATCTAATGGCATCATACCATTTATAATGTAATCTACCCTCCATTATCTCGAACTCATTACCTGTGTCTCCGCAGACCTGTTTTTCCACAAAAAGTTCCACTGAAATGTCCTCACAATGAGATCATAAATCATTGCTACGTTTAACTCTGATCGACTTCTGCATTAAAACCCCACTTTCCTTCTGCATGCAAGCATTTAATCACCAGCAATGTTTGTATCTTTGCCATTCAACTCCTTGTTAGGGCCATTTAGGCCAGGATTTAAGTCACGGTTCTTAGAAATAGGAAAATCCGGCTCGCACTGCCACGAGGGCGCAAGATTACGACCAGAAATTCAAAATAATTTCCTTAGTTTCTATTTTGGTTCAATATTGTAATTAAAAGTTGTTGTTGTTGTTATTATCATCATCATTAGGTGCCAGAGGTAAGTGGGACAATTATTGCGATTATCGTCAGGCATTGCTATTATCAGAACACTCAGTCTCCATTTGCTGAACCTGCTAAAAATATTTTCATATTTTATAATTTAATATTTTCATATTTTATAATTTCCCCCTTCCTTTTGATATCTCCAGCAAAACGCTTACGAGGCCAAAGCCGGCTCCAGGATCCCCATCAAGTGGACCGCCCCGGAGGCTGCCAACCACTACCGGTTCAGCGTCAAGTCTGACGTCTGGTCGTTCGGCATCCTCTTGACAGAGATTGTGACTTACGGCAGGGTCCCTTATCCAGGTGTCTTGCTTACCTGCTTACCTCTTCGTTTATGCGTTCAGTGTCTCCGTGCAGTTAAGCGTGACATTAAATATCATTTGATCTCATCAGAGGCACCACTACATCATCATCATCGTCGTCGTCTTTACCACCGGCTCGATCCAGCATGGACCATCTCAACTTTTGTGAACAATGTTTGATTTCTCGTTGACTCCAGGCATGACAAACACCGAAGTCCTCCAGCAGGTCCAGAACGGCTACCGAATGCCCTGTCCCGACAAGTGCCCCCACGCCCTCTATTCCGTCATGCTTCGATGCTGGTCGGCCAATGAGATGGATCGACCTACTTTCGACACGCTCCAGTGGGAGCTCGAAGATTTTTTCCACCTGCCCGACACGGAATACCTGGACTCCTCGACCATGCTGATCAGATGAAGATTCGTTTGTTTCGCCATAGATGATGATGATGATAATGATTTTGATGTTGTCGTCCGAGAGAATTTTCTACCGCCCTACCTTCCGGGGGACGTTTTGGCCAACCGTACAACTTGCGATCGAAGAGAACCAAGACCGAGAGTCGTCTGCCGAGAACAATCATTCCCGTTTTATTTTTGTCGTTTCCGAGAGGCCGCCGGGAGATCCGTTCTCCGCTTCTTGCCAGGCCGGAGATTAGGGTTTCGCTTTCAGTTTCCATGATGCATTTCCAATTTTAATCCGAACACGTTTATGTTTTTTGATAGTTCGAGTCTCGCGGTGCGTATTCGTCGGTTTGATAATACGCATACGCGTATCTATAGGTTCTTTTGCTATGCTACATTCTGAATGCTGTATTGAGCAAGCAAACATATTCTGAGAAAGGCACGGTGCCTCTGCCTTCGCGTTTTCCTCGTCTGCCCATCGGTCGCTTGAATGTTTTTATCTGCAAAGTCCATCCTTTGTTTTGCCACCTTCCTTCGTTCCAAGGCCCTGATGCCTGCCCTTTCTTGACTAAAATGCTCCAAGACTTTCAAGCTCTTTCTGGTGCGAATGTGTTTTTTTGCAATTCACCATGAGAGACTTCCAGAAAAGACTCATTGCTGAGGAGGCTAACGGTTGTAATTATTATTATTACTTCTATGACTAAATTATTATTAATATTGTTGTTATTATCTTGTTATCATTAGACAAAGTTATTTCAAATTATTTACATATGATTTTATTTATTTACTGAGGTGGTAGTCAACGATTCTTTTTTCAAAAATATTTAATTATTTTATCGCCATTTTCTGCGACTTTATCTTTGACGAATTCTTCTGCACGGCATCGAGAACAATAATTCCGGTAATGACCTCGATGATCAGGAAGATGATGGTGAGGATGACGACGACGATGGGTGTCGTGCAGTGCAAAGCGTTTGGCGGCGGTGGTGGTTGTTCTAATTTTTTGTCGATTCGGGTCGTCCGGTCGTTCATTCAAAAAGAAAAGGTTGCCTTTCCCCGACCGACATATCATTCCTTACGAGCAGGAGTAGCTGTACATAGTTCTGCTGTCATCTTAACTCTGCTATACTATATCGATGATGCGTATGCTGCTACCATTGTTATCACCTTATTAATATTAATTTCCTCTTCGCCACTGGCGCTGAATGAATTATTATTATTATTATTATTATTATTATTATTATTATTATTATTATTAATGGAACAAATAGTTTCCTAAACACTTCATTCTAGCCTGTGCATTTGCATGAACTTATAAATATTTTGTTTGCATTTTTCTATATTTCCTGATTCCTCAACATATTTTTTTAAAACAAAGACGGACTGCGTCCATCCTGTCAATTGATTAACAGAGTAACACGACGTTGTTACTGATAAGATGATGATAGTGATGTTGATAACGATGATAATGAGAAGCACGACATATAATACCACAGATTCAGCTAAAAAAATCGGGATTCAATTGAGTACCACAATCAATACATCAATTATTCTCGGCAAGGTTGGTGGCACGCTGTTCCTTCGTTAGGATGGATGGAAAGGTGATAGTGGTCGGGTTTCATGATTATGATAATGATGATTCCATGTCCCCTAGAAATCTGACGATGTTTCGTAAACCATAGGGAGTGGTGTTCGGCGTTTGAATTGATTGAAGACCATTTTATGCTTTAGTTACAAAAATGCTACAACCTTCAAGTTCCCAAGCATGCAATCCTACGGATGAGTGTTCAAATCGACATTAGCCAATGCGCTATTTAATACCACATTTAATTTTGAAACATCGATGACATTATTAACATTATCATGATCGTCAGTCGAGACATGACCAGAACATTTGGGTGTCCAAACCTCGAATCCATCACTTTTTCATCATCATCTTCATGACCATCTCCGTCTGATAATAAGTTAACAACAACGATATAGTAATGACTTAATTAATTAAGGGACAACATTAAGAGACGTGGTAAATGGAATTAGCAGTGTAGTACTATTTTATTGATTATATTAATATTATTACTTCAGTCATTCGCCAACATGCTGATCGTCATAATCAAGATCGTCATAATCATCATAATCATCTTCTTCTTCGTCGACGCCTTCGTAGTCGACGTAGATAATATAGTTATGAATATAATTTTCATCAAGTAGGTACCCACTCTCAATCCGCCTATATTCTACAAGTTTTTGCAGTCTGATTTGAAATAATTTTGAAACCGCAGAACCTGGATTCAAGTTGCAATAATTTTCCATGTATTGCTCTAACCTTGAGAAGTACTTCTAAAATACGATTTTAAGAAATAGAGTTTGTATTTCGCTAATTTAAAATTTAAAAATTTAGAACTAATTTAAATTTAAATTAAAGAATTTAAAACTAATTTAAATTAAAAAATTTAAGACTAATTTAAATTAACAACTGTGTTTCTTACCAATTTCTCAAACAAATAATCATACTGCTCCTGAACATACTGGATTAAAGAGAAGATATTATATTTCATAATATTTCAGCTAATAAATGATAACATGCATACTAAATCTATTATTATGCACTATATTCCATACCTCGTTGCGCAATTGGGAACTAGTGACGAGATTGGCCAATTTCCTGCAATCAAACGTAACGAGGTCATAATTAAAAATAAAATTATAATAAAAGTAATAATTAATATTAATATTATTAATATAATAATAATACATTATTAATATATTATATTAATAATATAATAATATTACAACAACATGACATGAAATTAAGTGAATTTAAAATTCCGAACCAACATTATTAAATCGTGACTCCAAACATTTTCATGCTCTAAGAAAATCATCCTATTAAAAGAAGGATTTACGTTTAAAATTCATGATTAACTGACTCCATAATAATAATAATAATAATAATAATAATAATTTCTTCGGAAAGTACTTGGATGAATCGCTGAGAGCACTGGTAGTGCTCAGCATTCATCCATCACCGGTTGTGAGACCGAGAAGAAGAAAGAAAAATGTGTATAATAATAATAATAATAATTAGTTGCTCACCAGTCACCCTTTTCCCGAGAGTCTTCTTCGAAGCTTATCCTAAATTTAAAATTTATGATTAACTCACTCAATAACAATAATCTTTTTAATTTGTTGCCCACCTTCTTTCATCTATCTTAAAATCTGATTCCCAGGATACCCTCTGAATAGCCGCCTAAAAATAAGATTTGTATTTACGTAACTATAATGTCAAAATTTATTAGATAAACTAGTATTTTATGAATAATTCCGGAATATTATGAGAATGGAAGTGTTGAAGAAAACATAAATTCGAGCTATTATTCCCTAACCTTTAAAGTTGTGCTAAAAAAAACTAAAAGAAATGACAAATCCGACTTATAGTACGCTTACATACCTTTTCTATTTTCTTCAACTGGAGAGCACTCAATGAACCATTGGCTTCCTCCATCCAGCGAGAGATTTGCCACACGTTTGAGGCTATTATGTGGTACTGAGCCAATGTCGTACTATAATTATCCAAGTATGTCAAATAGGTATTTAAATTGTACGATGAACAGCCATACTAGAAAATAGGAAAACAAATATAAATAAGACTGGTTTTTGAAAGTTTTTTACATCAAGAAACTAACCTTTTTGACTTTTTTATCGATGTTTTCAGGAGGACCATTGGTAGTCACTGTCGCCGCATATTTCAGCATTTTGCCATTAAGGGCTTCCAACTCAATTCTGCACAACACATGTAGATTAATTAGAATCCCGTACCTAGTTGAGCTATCAAAATCGATGCAGGTGATTGAAGCCTTACTCTAGAAAGGTACATTTCGTCAAATTTTCAAGTTTTGGAAAAACCTTAACGAACACGATTTTGTCCTGGTCATATGCGTGGAGTCCGAGCAAATGCAGGGTCCTTGCAATAGTATCAATACTGTTAGCAAATATCATTTTGTGGCGATTCTACCGGATATCTTTTGCAACTTGCTTACCTTAAGTTTTTAAGATGTACGATCTTATCATGCACAAATCGGGATCTCTCTACATGAATCATTAGCTTTTCCAGGTTATTAAGTAATCTAAAGGACTGGATGAATTTGTCAAGCAAAGCAACGGCTTTGTCATTTGAAACAACATACGCCCACTCATAGACGCAAAGGTCCAACAAAGAATCACTACATGAGGACAAATTGAATCGGAAGAGAAGAAAAAGAGGCACAACTTCTAAATCAAGGAAAAGCTTCTTTAATTTTGGAATATTTATGGGATGTCTTGTGGTTACCTGATCCAACAATTTTCTAAAATAATTTAATCCTTGTTCAATGGCAGCAAATAACAACAACAATAATAATAATAATAATAATAATAATAATAATAATAATAATAAATAATAATAATAATAATAATAATAATAATAATAATAATAATAATAATAATAATAATAATAATAATAATAATAATAATAATAATAATAATAATAATAATAATAATAATAATAATAATAATAATAATAATAATAATAATAATAATAATAATAATAATAATAATAATAATAATAATAATAATAATAATAATAATAATAATAATAATAATAATAATAATAATAATAATAATAATAATAATAATAATAATAATAATAATAATAATAATAATAATAATAATAATAATAATAATAATAATAATAATAATAATAATAATAATAATAATAATAATAATAATAATAATAATAATAATAATAATAATAATAATAATAATAATAATAATAATAATAATAATAATAATAATAATAATAATAATAATAATAATAATAATAATAATAATAATAATAATAATAATAATAATAATAATAATAATAATAATAATAATAATAATAACAATATAGTGTTACAAAAAATGCTAAATATTTTAGTGAATATAAATACTAAATATTTTTCACTTCATAGTGTTCGGAACCCCGTTGGGATTATAATGATTATTTTAAGTGCTTATAAATAATTACAAAGTAGAAACATACCGCAAATAATTATATTGATCATCGGTGGGACTATCGTGATATGGATGATGAATTTCGAGGACCTCCAGGGTTGACGAAAATGATGACATTATGTCCAAAATGTCATCAGTCACGCGACGTATTTCAAACGTCAACCTCTTGACGGGAAGGTTCGACTTTGCAATGTTCAAGAAATCTTCTTCATCCAACAAACCAGTCATTACAATCAGGTTTGTCCAATTTAAAGACGTTCTACTTGAGAGGCATACTTTGATAAGCTTATGGGGTATGAACCAACATATTTCAATGCCCTTATTTTGAACCTGTTCGAATAATGTTGGCGGTAGACAAATGTCTTTCCTTACTATTTCTGTAAATAATTATTAATAATATTATGATATACTGCATAACAATAACTTCAAACTTTAGTAAATATAACAAGATCCATAATATATTAATATAAATAATTTTATACTAAACAATCAATTGATTTAGGTAAAAAATTAATGTGGTCATAAGCGGACCCTTATTGGTTTCATGATCATGTTCTAAAAATATCTTCTCGAAATTTACAACAGCACTCTTTAAGAGATAGTCTTTCAAACATTTGACATTTGTCATGTCGAGGTTTAATGCTGATAAATTTAATAGTTATTTCAAATAATATATATTAAAAACTGGCAGTTAAATAATAGAACCAATGTACTTCGATTTATGCTTTATGACAGATTTAATGGTATCGTAATGACAACAAAGGCGACAATAACCTGGCACACGTAATTGACTTCAACAAGGTCTTCACCGATGACAATAAAATGATATATTTAAAAATTTTATTACAAAAATAAAAACTAATAAAAACGTAAAATTAATAATTAATTAAGTTAACCTAAGTTATTTTATAAACTTTATGATAACAATAGTAACGTAAACAGCAAGAGAGACGTTAATAACTTGTGTAATGTAATTGGGAATCTTATTGAGCATCCAGGAAGTTAGCTGGATTGCATGAAAGCCTTCTCTTGTTGTCGCAGGCAACGTTGATGTTGTTGTTGTTGCTGCTGTTGATGCTACTCTGACTGAAATTTGTGGAGGACTTTTTAGGTTTCCTGCCCCTGGTACTGGTTCTGGGGGCCTGACATTGTTTGGAGTCAGGATTAGAAGGCACATGGAATGGGTGACTCGCCTGAGGTGGATGGACGGGTTTTCCTTGGAGGAGCAACTGCTCCAATAGACTTGGCTGGAAATTCCTTGATGATTTTAGAATCTTCTATGACTCCCCTGACCTTTGAACTGCATTGAGTGACCTCTGTCGCAATGGCATGTTCGGGACTCTTCCTGAAAATTTCATCCCATTTTTTAAAAAATAGACTCTCGAATCCTTCGGGTCAAGGCCATTCTCTGTCAGCCATGACCCACGTCGCTCCCGTAACTCGGCTTTCCAGCCCTTTTACTCTGAGTTCAGGATGATTGACCTTAAAGACTGACCCAGAAATGGGGTCTCTTAAATATTTAGTGAATTAAATGAAGAAATCGAATGCAGATTAAAATTAAATATTTGAATGAAATGCCCATCAAATAAATGAATTAATTAATTGATAATTCCATAAATCCGTCGACGGCTTCCGTGACGTCACGACGACACACCAGCACGGCGACGGCGTCGATGACGACGACGACATCGATCAGACCGACGTTCCAATCGAAGAGAAGATCAGGTCTGATGAAGATCAGGTGTCTATCTACGAGGAACAGCTGGTCAAGGAGCAGAACGTCAAGAACGGTGATGATGATGATGATGACGACGGTGGAAATGATGACGGTGTGATGGTAACGATAGTGGTAATGAAATTAACGGACTGATATTCATAAACAGAATTGACTAATTACATATGTATATCTGCTGAATGTTGAAGGTTGTAAGTGTTGAGGAGATGATGAGTTCAATTTACTTCAATCCATGCCCATTCATCCATCCATCCATCCATCCATCCATCCACCCATCCATCCATCCATCCATCCATCCATCCATCCATCCATCCATCCATCCATCCATCCATCCATCCATCCATCCATCCATCCATCCATCCATCCATCCATCCATCCATCCATCCATCCATCCATCCATCCATCCATCCATCCATCCATCCATCCATCCATCCATCCATCCATCCATCCATCCATCCACCCATCCATCCATCCATCCACCCATCCACCCACCCATCCATCCATCCATCCATCCATCCACTCATCCATCCATCCACCCACCCATCCATCCATCCATCCATCCATCCATCCATCCATCCACCCATCCATCCATCCATCCATCCATCCATCCACCCATTCATCCATGCAGAAGCTGTGGTTGATCTTTCGAGTCTGGAAAAATACGAAGACGAAGCTACGGACGGAAAGGAGAGCCTTCCAGACGGAGGCGACCGACAATGATTCAGACAGCGACAACCAACAACAACAGATCCAAACACAGCAATCTTCATGTCGCTGGCTTCGTGTGGCAATAAGAATAAATAATCTTTCGTTGCACCAGAGGTGGAAGGAGTGATGCAGAAATGGTCACACCGACCAGGGATCCAGTATTACCCCCTAGGATGGCCAGGGCTACTCCAGCCCCCGACGGAATAGCAATCAGAATGCCAATCCAAAGGCTCCTCATGACGATTGCTTAAAATTATAGTCAATAAATTGATTTGATCAATAAAGCGGCTTGATTGGTTAAATGGTGTTAATGACCAGACGGACTGTGTGAACCACCATCATTGCTGTTCCCGTCGCTGTCACCGTCACCATTATCATCTTTTCGGTTGTCATTAATATGGTGGCTTGGATGTAAATATGTGACCACCCAATCTCTATCTTGGACTCATTGGAGTAATTGTTCTACCATCATGAATAAGCTAGTAAGTTAGTTTAAAGTGAAAAATCTGCCTATGAGTATTTATTAGGGCTTACTTATTAACGACAGGAAAAATATTTCTCAATGAAGTGAATGGACCTAATGCGATCATTCCTATAAATTATTACAGCGATTATTATTACAGGCCCAGATGATTAGCAGTTGCCTATGAAAATGGATAGTACAAACGTCTGAAAGACCTCAGGTCAGATATCATTTACTATTTATTAATCTATTCATCATCATCCTATTAGCTTGAATTTATCGTTAGTGCTATATAAATGGCAAGCAATTTTGTCGGTAGGCGTGATGAAAATCTAGCGTGGTATTAGGTTGTGCTGAGAACTGGTAGTGAGATCCACTGACCGTCCCATATTTGTTGCTATTTTTGTGCCAGTCTAGTATTGGAAAAGCAAAGTAATTCAGGTCAAATATCAGCTCAAATGATAGATGTTTTGATAGCTGGGTGAGTGAATGAATGAGCCAACTCTGGGTGCCTCTATTTGAAATTTAATTTAAGAAAAAATATTTGCACAATTTTTAATAAGAATAAAAAGAATAAAATAGAATAGTATTATTGTTTGAACACGATTTTATTTCAAAATAAATTAAAACGAATGAAATATGTGCCCGGAGCATACCTGACAATATTTGTTTATTGGTTATACCGCTATCAAACTCTTATTGGAAACTTTATGGACAAACCGTTCCATTTATTTGTTTGAGGAAATAATTCTTTTAGAACACGTCTTTTTGAGAACCGAAGAAGTTGGAAGTTGGCTTGACCTGAAGGTTATAAGTTATGAGTTAATTAAATGTGAATTTTATGCAATTAGTGTATAATAATGCCAATTTTGTTTCGCACGTTGCACTTTTTTAAATTGCTTCAATGCTGCACATACTACGAGGACTAATTTGCTGGTTGAAATAGTTGCTAAACAGTTGCAAATATTTTTAAATGAGAGTGATAATGACCATAACATATTCTCAATGTTTAACTTATATAATAGATATCTGTTGGTCCGAAATGTCAACCATTCAAAGTTGGAAAACGGTCTTCATTGAGTCTCAAACTGAAAGTGGCACCTACGAAATTAATCTAAATCCGACAGAAGCTATTTTGCTGAAACAAAAAGGTTGGAAAGATAAGAAAGGCAACTATCAGAAGTTGTTGGGTGGCAGGTCCTGCATAATAACTTACAAATGGACAGTGGCGTGTATGACGCCTATGAACTACGCCGAGGCTATGGATTTGCTTCCAAAAGTAAGACAAGAGTTTCAAGACTTGATGAACGAGGAAGCAATCGTTCTGAAACTTGTTCAAGTAAACGGACGTCTCCAACTTCCCGGCAATGTCGATTTTCTGAGGCTCATTGTTGCTAACAAGAACATCGCGAATGAATTCAGTGACGGCAAAGAATTGCTGAAATACCGTCCTTCGTGGCAGCATGGAACTCTCCTGGAAATCAGGAGAAGTGGATTGGTCACGTACACAGCTCTCCAGCCGTTGTCCAGAAAAGATTTGGAAAGAATCTGCAAGATCGTTGGGCCCGGCTGTGGGACCCATCCTTTGTCAGCTTAAGAAATTCAATGGACATATTTGAATTTTCGCAGTTTTGCGAATCAGACATTGACTTGAAAATCTTTCCAGAAATTTAAATTGTCTTCTTGGTTTACAACGAAATGCTTGTGTCAATATGTTTTGTACAACGAGTCGTTCTGATAGTTCTAATCAATGTGATTATCAAGCGGGTTTTACGACCTAGTAAAATTTATTTGTGTACATAAAGTTTGTTCACCTCAGGGATTCTTTGACTCAAATGTAACACTAAAATTATCACTGTATTAATTTAAAACATACACAAAAAACGCGAACACCCGGTTGTCGGTTGGGATTCGATGACGAGAATTTGTCTTGGTAGTGACCATCCTAAATTTGCAAATGGTTTCAAGATTATTTCATACGTTTGAATCCTCTGCGGCTTCAATTTCTGCCCTCCCGTTCAGGCTCTCAGAGAGGTTTTGAGTAGGGGAGCTGGCTTCTCTCGTGATGGAAATGAGCGGCAGTGACTTCTCGCAGCTTCTCCTCCTGGGCGCCATCTTGCCGAAAGGCGCCACCGGAAGTAGGTGGCGCTTTGAGAAGCAGGAAGATGGGATTCGATGCACATGAGACGGGTGGTGCTGCTGATGGTGATGATGATGTCCAGAGCTGTCGTTCGAGTTATTCAAATGTCATTCAAACACGAACCGTCATCATTATCATCGCACTAGAATTTACTGACTCATGGTGTCTTTTAACATCATCGGTGTCTACCAGGGTAGCGGGCGTGGTCACGCTGGTACTGTCTTTCCTCTTGAGCGATGGAACAGGACTGGAATGTCTGCGCACGCTGGGTTCGGAGATGTCGAACGTTACGATGGAGTTTTTCCTCGGGATGCTGGGCGTCAGGAGGGTGTAGTTCCGCCCTCCCGTCTCCCCCTTCTTGTGGGAATTTCCGTGACCTTTGGTACCTGTTTAGATCAATCAAGTAGTAAAAGACGAAACCTTTATGCGGGCGAGTTTTTATGGTTTTACGAGTGCTGATTTGGGCAATTTCGAAAACCTTTAGTGAGTTGCAGTATTGCCGAATCTCATTGCAAAAGAAAAGCTAATGCTCATAATTCTCGCGAAACGGTGACCAACTTAGCCCGGGTGTACAAAAACGACCTTTCAGAAGGGCATCGTAACTGGCGACGACCACATCGCTGGCCGCCATCTCGTCGTCTTCAACGTCCCACTGAGAGGCGTAAGGCGACGTGAAGTCGTAGAAAAGTCGCTGGGAGCCACTGAGGACGCTCGAATCGCGACTGCTCCTGCTACTCCTGCTGTGACTGCCGTTACGACTTCCGGTCAGGGAATATTCGCTGAGTCTCGAATAGTCGCTCGACGCATCGCTACTCCTGACGACGATGTAGCGACGCGAGAACGACGATGACGAGCCGCAGTAGTGGTGGCGGTGGTGGTGGCTGCGGCTGGTCTTCGAGTTGCTGGCCGAGTTGGCCGAGCCCGTGGACACGGCCGAATCTTTTTTCTTCTTTCTCGCTCCCTCTATCAGCAGCTCCAGGGTTTTGTTTTCCTCGTTGTCTTCAACGTCGATGGTCTCAAAGCGACTGATTTTTATGCCTGTTCCGGTACGTCATAATTAACTTAGCAGTCGTTCAATTCAGAAATTATCAACATTTTAAGATATTTAATTTAAACTTTAAAAAAGTTAGTTTTTAAATTTCATTTCAACAAAAAAAAAACAATAAAAAAAAACACCTGGAATTATTTTAAAAGCTTAACTTTTCCTGTCCGTTCGACGAAAGGTGATTGAGTTGGTCGGAGATTAAGGGTCCTTATTATGGACGTAAATTATTGGCAGAGAATAAAAGTGAAATTAGCTTTCTCGTGCTGGGCACACGATTCTACGCCACATGCGAAATTATTGTTTGAGGCCACCTACCGACCAGAGTGTTGATTGTTTTTATGACACTCCGTCATTTGTCTGGTAATAACACTTAATGAATTTATTGCTGTTTATTTATTTTTTCTAATGTTGCTGTTATTGTTGTTGTTGTTGATGGTGGCGGCGGCGGCAGTGGTGGTGGTGGTGGCGATGACGATGATGATGTTGCTAATGAGTTATGGATAGAGTTAGGTGAGGATTGGCACAGTGCTCGTACAAATACAATGACCAATGTTCCAACGTCAAGTCGCCATCTTGAATCCAAGCACGTGCACATTGTGCAAATGGTCAACACTTTATTTATTTATTTATATTTAATTATTTGTTAACACTTGAATTTATTTGCCTCATTCGACCACAATGGATGGAGGATCCTGGTGCATGGGTTATAACCATTTATAGGGATTCCAAAAAAGAAGGGCTTTGGACAGTGAAACCCGATGCTGGAAACTCCAGATTTGGAGAAGCGACTTCCCACATTGATGATTAATGACCCCTTAGCTAAGCCCCCTTAAACACACATCACCCAAATATCCACCATCTTATCCAGCCACACACACACACACACACACACACGCATGCACACTCAGTCAGTCAACTGCACCTCAAAGCCACAACGAAAATGAACCTGGCAAGTCAAAACCAGCTGGAATAAGTATGCGCCTCTTGGTCCTGCTGGAAGTGCTTCCGTCACCTTTGTTGGAGCTGGAGTAAGGCGAGCGGCCGCGTCGGCTGTCGCTACTGGCAGCGGCCGCGTTGTTAACGCTGCACGAGCTGTGCCGCTGCAGTCGAGAGTCGATGCTCAGGGCTCTGGAACTTCTTCTTGAATTTTCGTTGGAACTGAAAACGTGATTTGTGGATTTGACACGCCTAATTCGGGATAATTATAGAAGATTAATTGGATAAAGAAAAAAATGTAAATATGAAAGTTAAACTCCCTTGATTAAATCTGGAAAAGATAAATATACTTAGATTAATGACTCTGATTATTATTAATACCTATTAATGCCAGTGCTGTTCTTTCTAAATTTCAATAACTTTAAGAAATAATATATAAATAAATAAATAAAAATAAATAAATAAATAACATTTCACTTTAGCAATTTCTATTCATACAAACTTAGTTACAGAGGAAAAATAAAGGATTCAAATTGAAGAATGGCTTTGCACGTGCTGTCAATAAAGTTGGCGCCTCCGCCCGAGCACCTGGGCTTCCTGACCTCACGTGGTCAGACCCCAGCGATCGTCCATTCCACTCCGGATTGGCGTGAGACCGCATTCTCCAGTCTCGGAACAGGAGACTCAATTAATGGATGGAAGGAACTCAAAAGGGATTGCACTTTTCGTCTTCACCTTTGTCTTCGTTGAGATAGTTTTTAGTCGCCATCTTTATCGTCATCATCGTCGTCGTCGTCGTCATCGTCATCGACATCCGAATGTAGAGAATTTATGAAAATCTCCTCGTCATGAGGCTAATTGAGATCCTGCTGATTTGCATAATTGAATAAATTATTAATCATAGTGGACAAAAATACGATTTCTGTCGCGAGAATAAAAACATATTGTATGAGTTACTGTATTGTATGAATTACTGTATTGTATGAATTACTGTATTGTATGAGTTGAGTTACTGTATTGTATGAATTACTGTATTGAATGAGTTGTGCAGAGAAATTAAGTTTGGGCTGTTTATAGCAGCAATGTATTTACAATAACAACAACAACGACGACTACGACAACTACAACGACGACGACGACGACGACCTCGGCGACAACAGCAACGCTAATAATACATTTGAGCTCCACCGTCTTTATAATTATAACTTGTGTTCAGTCAGCACGAGACGAATGAATCAGTGTCCTGACGTATTTTCTTCCATGTTTATCACCACTAATAGCCCTAACAGCCTGCCATTAATCGCGCAGGCATCGACTTCAAAAGCCGCCGGTGCGGTCGATGTAGCCGCTGTAGTTCGTGTCGCAGACCCGAGCCGTCCAGGTGATCTGCTAATCCTAGAGCAATTTTCAATTCTTCGAAAAGTTCCAATCCATTGATCCAATGTTCGTGGAAAATTCGATGTTTTTCTTGTTAATTTCGAATTATTTTGCGATAAATTGGCGCTTATTCGGACGCGAAATGAAGACTAAAATCCTAATTCTATGTTGTTTCAAGACATCTTTGCTAATGTCTTCGGTCGAGCGAATCCCTTTGATGACGTTACCATCTCATCATCGTCGTCGTCATCATCTTAAAATCATCATCGTCGTCGTCGTCATTATCATCATCGTCGTCATCGTCATATTAAAATCATCATCGTCGTCGTCGTCATTATCATCATCGTCGTCATCGTCATATTAAAATCATCATCGCTCTATCCTTTCTCCATTTAGCCGCATAAATGACCAGTCGTCTGTCTCTGCTCTCCACTAACCTTGGAAGTCTTCCGTGACATTTTCATTTGGATTTTAAGCATCTGAGGTCATCATCATCGTCGTCATCGTCATCGTCGTCGTCATCGTCATCATCATCGTCATCATCATCATCATCGTCATCATCATCGTCGTCATCATCGTCGTCGTCGTCGTCATCGTCGTAGTTTTGTGTGCCTCCTCTTCGCAATTCACTGAGTTGGAAAATAGTCCTTCAACGCTCCTGTCGTGCTGCGCTGATGTAATTGATTCCAAGTGGCGTTAATTATTTCGTTAAGTGATTAACTAACAAATTATTATTATTATTATTTATTATTATTATTATTATTATTTATTATTATTTATTATTATTATTATTATTACATTGAATTATTATTATTTTGTTTTTGGTGCAAATATGTAAATGAAGTTGAAAAATGTTTTTCTTATCCTGGTCGAAATCCTTTTTCCTTTCTCGAATTGAAAATAGTTTTCGGGTTTTTCCAGCTCTTTAAGTAATATTTACAACCTCGATGACCTTTTCAATTTTACTTTTTCACGACTCCTTTCCTTTCACTTCCTTCCATCTCCCGTCCACTCATTCATTCACTCATCCATTCATTCATTCATCCATTCACTCACTCACTCATTCATTCACTCATTCATCCACTCATCCATTCATTCATTCATCCATTCACTCACTCACTCACTCACTCACTCACTCATTCATTCATTCATCCATTCACTCTCCCAGATAAAAAAAAATCGAACTTTAAGAAAATTTACCACTTCCAGATGTCCTTTGGGAATTTCCAGGCGATTGTTTGAAAGGAAATAATTTGCGATTTCAACCGCAAAAAAATCAATTCTTTTTCAACCGCAAAAAAAATCTGAAGTTTTAAGATCAAGTGGTCGTCGATTTTACGATCGCCAACTTGGAGGAGGTGAAGACTTCGTGCCAAATCGTTGCAGAACTTGTACGACATTTTGAACATTTAAGTGAACTTTTCGGAAACGGTAATGCAAGAAAAGAAGTGTTGAGTTGAACTTTGACATTCGTGAACTTTGACCGTTTTTGCCCCATCCTTCATTTCGCCCGTCCATCTTACCCACTCGGCCCATCCTCCTATATTTTATTCACATAATTATTCAATCGCCTAATGTTCAGCTTCCAACCCGAGTGCTAAGATGACAGTCTCAGAGATTTTCTAATTTATGAAACGAGCTTCTTGATTTCAGCACTTTGAAATTAACAATGATCTCAAAGCTCGAGAGATTGTTTTCGTTCGATGATGATGATGATGATCATGATGAAGGTGAAGATGGGGATGATGATGATGATGATGGTGATGATGATGATGAGGAGGAGGAGGAGGGTGATTATGTTGATGACGGGATTAAGTTATCAAAGTCAAAACAGTTCTTGCGGCATCTCAACCGCCACCTCTATCTATCTCAGCGTTAATCTTTATCATCATCGTCGTCATCATCACCATCATCTTCTTCATCATCATCGCCGCTTCCATTGCTCCTTATCCGCACCCATCCATCCACCCACCCATCCACCCATCCACCCACCATCCGGTTCTTATTTTGACCGTTCGAGAGAAGCAAATATTTGCACGAATTGTGTTTTGCGCACAATTTTTGACGAGTCACGATTCCACAGCTAATAAAAGCGACTGATGACGACGACGACGACGATGGAGATGTTGACGATGATGACTACAGCGATAGCGAGGAGGACGACGACGACGATTGACGACGTGGGCGATAATGAGTAGGAAGAAAATGGCAGGAGCGCAAGAATCATTAGAATGGAGCTGGCAAATCTTGGCTCATTAAATCCTGAAATGCAATCGTTGATCGGAAAGTAAAAAAAAATTAATTTAAACAAAATAACTTTGAAAAAGAATAATTAAATAAGAATTAATTTATTAAAAACACAAGAAATTGAAAAGAAAATTACAAGATGTCTGCCTCGGCTCGTGACCTCAACCAAGCCACTCGTTTGACGTCATTTTAGAACATTTTAATTCATTAAACAATTTTATTTTTATTAAATGATTTTTTAAATGAATTATATTTAAGTAATTTATTATATTAAGTAATTTATTCAATTATATTTAAGTATTTAATTTAAATTTCTATTAAATAAAGAAAAGATTTAATTCTAATCCGAAGATTATGTATGTATAATCAAAATTTTCAATTCGCATCATTTGTATCATTTTGTATCTTGTATTACTACCGCTTCTATTGTTGTTTATGATGATGACGATGATGATGATGATGATAATGATGATGATGACGACGACGATGATGATAATGATGATGATGACGATGATTTTCATTGGTTTAAGAAACTCCTTGGCACTTTCGACACGAACTTTGGAACATTTTCGTCACTTTTGAAGAAAATGGATGCAATTTTAGAGGATAATTATCAGGAAATATCTGCATTTAAATGTCATTTTCACAGGAAATAAAAAAAAAAGGCGGTGCATTAATTCACCGATTCTTTGTTCAAATGTCACCAACTTAAATTCATCATTATCATAATCATATAAAATTATGATAAGTTACCCTTATACTGCAAACCGTTACATTTATAAAGTTAAATAATAACAATAATAATAATAATTATTATTATTATTAATATTAGCATCGTTTCGAGTCATTACCAAACAATATCGAAGTATTACTTATTAAAAATTCAGGACTCGCGAAAGTGACTTCTTTCAGTTGCATTTACTTGAATCCGTCCATCAGTCCATCCATCTTTTTTCTATAAATTATTACTCACATTATTATTATTATTACTATAATAATACAGGTAATGCAATTATGCCATTTTTTTTTAAATTTAAAATTCGTTTTAAAGTTATTAATTAATATTATTCTGAAGGTAATTTCCTTCAATATTTTATTTTTTCGTTTTTGGCGGTCACCTCTCAACAAAATGCTGCTGTTGTGGCTTCTTTAATCTTTTGCCTCGAAAACCAGGCACATCTTTGGTTCGTTGGTAACGATTTTGACTAGATGGGTTGTCCTTCCCCAAACTTACCCACTCATTCACTCGCCACCCCCCGTTAAACTCATTAATTTCTATCGCCGTAAGCACAACGGGAAGGTTTTAATGCAACTTTTATGTCCAAGCCAGGACATGGCTTCCTCCGATTTGTCGTCGGCTTCACGGAATCATTGCCGTCTCTTGGCAGACTGCCGGGACATAAAACCTTGGAATCCAACAACTGAATCAGTGGTTCTGTGGTGAGGAAAGGCTCGGATGGGAGGGGGCTTGGTAGGGTTTGTGGCACCCGAGGGTGTTGTGGCCACCTCATCGCCCTCCCGTGCAACATCAACGGACCAACGATCATTCTTGTTTTCATCCTTTGCGAAGCTGCCGGACCATAAAGGGATTAACCTCAAAGGAAGCCTTACCCGAAATTATAATAAGAATTATAACAACAATAGTCGTTATTTTCATTAAAAATAAACAATAGTGTTATAATAAGATAATGATAAATTTGAATTCTAGTTGCAGCTTCAACTCCCACATGGAAATAACAAGTGATAAAACAAGATCATAAGGCCGTTAGGAGTCAAAGTAACTTATTACAAGAGATGAACGTGCAATGAGGCAACTGAGTGAGTGAGTGAGTGAGTGAGTGAGTGAGTGAGTGAGTGAGTGAGTGAGTGAGTGAGTGAGTGAGTGAGTGAGTGAGTGAGTGAGTGAGTGAGTGAGTGAGTGAGTGAGTGAGTGAGTGAGTGAGTGAGTGAGTGAGTGAGTGAGTGAGTGAGTGAGTGAGTGAGTGAGTGAGTGAGTGAGTGAGTGAGTGAGTGAGTGAGTGAGTGAGTGAGTGAGTGAGTGAGTGAGTGAGTGAGTTAGCGGGAAACGAAAAAAAAAACAAGAAAACTACAAAATCAGAATGATTACCATAATGCATTTTGTTAAAATGCCCAAGACATTAAAAAAGTCCTTCAGAAACGAAGCAATTCTCCTCCATCAATCACGAATAGCGTTTCTTTTCCCCGAAAAATTTAATAACGATGTGTGCTCGCTCTATTATCGCCCGTAAACATAGAACAAACACTGAGACGTATTTATAGAAACACAGAACAAACAACAAGGAGAGGACGACTATGATCGATAGACTTAGTTTCAGAAGACTATAAATAACTACGCCGGTCACTTACTGTCGATATTATCACTCGGCTCGGTTGCTGCAAGATGTAACACAATTATGATGATGAATTTGACAGGGGATGAGTTAGTGGTGGTGGTGTTATAGATGGATGGATGGACGGGTGGATGGAGGAATGGATGGAGGGAGGGATAGATGGATGACGGGTGGATGGAGGAGGGGATGGATGGATGGACGGGTTGATGGAGGGATGGATGGATGGATAATTTAATTAATTGATTGATTAATTAATTGAAGATGAATGTTGGAGAAGTAGCGGGCTATAATCTCCATTAAGAACTTTTGCAGATAAGAAACAGCTCGGTCCATTAATTCCATCCCATCCACTTCAGTCCATCCAGTTCATCATTATCGTCGTCATCATCATCAACATCGTCATCATCATCTGTCCACCAACCGTGCGTATTTGTCCCTCTATTTTTAGTAGCCATGGCTTGCCATTCAGCGTTATCCTTTCGTCCTTCGTTCACTCATTCACCGTTCCCTCCTCCAATCTGCACTCAAAATCTTTTTCCAAGATTTTCTTTTTGCAGAATTGATTTCTCTTCACGATGATTAATAATTATGATTTCTTTCATCCATCCATCCATCCATCCATCCATCCATCCGTCCACCAGTCCGTCCATCCATCCATCCAGTCAGCCAGCCGACGACGACAATGATGAATTTGGACGTAAACACTGTGCCTACGATCATAATCACCACTCATCGTCATCATCATCATCATAATCGTCGTCGTGGCCTCTCTAAGTCGACGGCGATGACGATCATCATTTTGCCTGCCGTCGGTCCATCAACATTCGTTGCCATGGTTACGGTCGTTTCCTGCTTTCAAACCGTGAGCGATAAACAAAGCGGAAGTGCCCGCTGCTGCTTCCAGAACGATCGAATTTTTATGCCCGCGATTTCCTCCCCTCCAATCTTGGTGTCGTTATACCCCTCAACCCCTTCCCCTTCCCCATTTCACCCACCCGGCCTATCACCTGTGAGGTGAAGATTCGGGTTAAAACGTGATTCAATTGTCCGACGGACTTAATTCATTTGTCCCGGCGAATTGCATCGCTCAGTGAATTTTCAGGTCTGTGCGGTATTTACGGCCATTCATTAATTTCCTTCCGCCCCGAGGGCCGAATCCAGGCACTCCTCCGGCAGCACGAACGTGCCCCGTCATCCCGCCGTCTAATATCCGCTTTCATGTACTACGGTCCCATGAAAAGCATTCGTGTGACGTTGAGTCCAAGACTGACCATGCAATTTTGTAAACTCTTAACTCGCTACACCATCATCATCATCGACCACCGCCACCATCGTCACAGTCATCAGCTCCATCATCGTCGTCGTCATCGCCGTCATCAGCGTAGTCGTCTTCCCCGATAAGTGTTTATCGTCAAAGTGGTCATTCGCTTTAAACTGGAAGGATCATCTCAAACTCCAATTACTCCATCTCAATAAATCTTTCCATCCGTATGATGATGATGATAATGATGATTAAAGAGATGGCGATGGTGATGATGATGACGACCACGATGATGATGATGGTGATGGGGACGAACTGGAAATGGTTACACAATGAGACTCAAAGGGACGCTCAAGTCGTGAATTGCCTTAAATTCTGCTTGAGCTTCCACACACCCATCTGTCCATCCATCCATCCATCTATCCACCCATCTGCCCATCTATCCACCCATCCACCCATCATCGTCTGTTTTTCGTTCGACCACATCTAAGCCAACATTTTTCACCTGTCCTCTCGTCATTTTTCCATCATCGATCCGTTCATCCATCAAGCAATCTGTCTCCTCTGACCTGCACTCCAGTGTCTCCTGCTGCCTCAGCTTCGCCAAGAGCTTCCTCCTGAGCCGCCTGTCTGCTCCGCTCGCTTGGAGAAGTAGATTCGAACCGACGATGCTGGAAAGAGGAGAGTCGAGGTTGGGCGAAGATTTCTTGAGTAGGTCCATAGCGATGGCGTGGAGATGGACCCTACTCTTCAGCTCCATAGCTTGCTTTTCTCTCGTCCATTCGCTCCTCCACAGATACCAGAAAAGAGCGCCTACTGTCCAAACGGCCAGGGTTGAGACGAGACACGTCGGTCCTAAGATTTGAAAAGCCAGCTGCTTTTGTTCGCTCCAGCCTTCTACTTTGACGAAACCGAAGACGGTGATGATGGTGCCGGCCATCAGTCCTACCAAGGTAATGACGAAGGACACCTTGACTGCCCTCTCTACTCTCCTGTTGCCACTGCCCACCTCGGAGCGCCGACGACGCCAGAGATCCTCTCCGCGCAGGCCTGACCTGATGCGTAGAGGATCGAGGAAGGCTGCCAGCGACTCTTCGGCACTGGAGAAACTCGACGAAGTCGTCAGTATGGCAGACGACAACCTATTGGCTCGACGAGAGTCACGTGCATTGACGTGACTTCCGGTCGGCTTGATGTAGCAGTAGTTGATTGGCATGTCCCCGGGCATGAGAGATTCTGAGTCTTTGTTTTCCTTCTCCTCTTCGATTGTCGAGTGTTTCTCCTTCGTCTTCTCTTCCGTCGTTCGATTGTCCGTGTTGTTTCCGATGATGTTGTAGCCGCTGTTGTCGTAGTTGCAGTTGCCGTCGTCGACGTTCTTGTGCTTGTTGATGCTGGGTGTGGTGGCGACGGTGGTGGTGATGATGATGTCGTTTTTGAACGCAATCGTCTCTAATTCGGCGTGTTTCGTTTCTAGGCAACTTGGCGTTTCCTTTCTCTTCTTTAGTTGTTGGTGTTGTGGCTCTAAACACTGTTGATGTTGTTGGTAGCGGTGTTGTTGTTGAAAGGCTGTACCAGGAGAATCGAAAGATCTACTCGGTTTTAATTTATCTCTCTTGGGAGTGCAAAGTATCCTTTCAGACTGATTGTTCGGACTGGTCCTTACCAACTCACGACCGTTGTTCACACACGTCGCAGGACGACCGTCTTCGTTTTCAAAAAGCGCTACGATCGTCGAAGCGCCGGCAGTCGAGGACGCAGGTTGAGAGCTAGTTGGGATCCCGTAGGCCTTAGGATGGTACGGCGATGAGATGGAAGTCAGGCAGGAGGTGGAGTTTTCGTCCGACGTGAGTACCGCTCGAGCACCAGTCGTCGCTGCTACGATCGACCTTGTCGCTGGTGTCGCTGTTGTCGCTTCGTCGGCATCGTCGTCATCGTCGTCGTCATTGTTGTTGTTGCTGTTGTGAGTGTCGCAGCGTTGATGAGTTTTGATGTCCATGTGTGTTCTTCATCTCTCACATAGAAACGGTAGGGTTAAACTGAAAGCGGTAGGTTGGTGACATCGACGGCAATGATGGTGACGGTGGTGCTGGTAATGATGATGATGATGATGATGATGATGATGAGGAGGAGGAGGAAGAAGAGAAGGATGATGGCGAACATGATAGCCAAGAGAAAATGACGCACAGGAACCGTAAAATTATATTAATTAACGTTTTTGCGACCACTTCCTGTCATCAGAGAAAGAGACTTGCACACTAGAGCAGCAATACCACTAGCGGATAATGGGGAGGAGATGAGTGAGTGAGTGAATGAGTGGGTGAGTGGGTGCGGAGTAGGGAGAGGAGGAGGATTGAAACCCGTAGTGGTAATGCCAGATTTACGACTCCCCTGTAGAGTCATCCCTGTCATCCGTTTATGTTCTTTCTCCTTCTCTCCTCCATCTCTCTCTCCACGTTATGTTGTTTTTTTTTATAATCTTCTCCATTTCAAATCCATACATTATGCAGACACTCAAACGTAAGCAAGTGGAACAAGTTAGCTTCACTGACTTATTAAAGAGATGCACAAAGACAGTGAGGTCTACCGCCCAAAGTTTCTAAATCAAGTCGTTCTCGATTTAAGACCACTCCGCTAAAAAAAATTCAGTCACGTTCTTCGTCTGATCTGTTCATCCATAAAAGCTCAGCCACTTGCCCATCGCGTGTTCAGAGTTTATCCTTTCCTTTTGGCTTTTTCATTCATTCACCTCGCCATTCATTCATTCATTTTCCGAATCAATCATTCGATCATTCATCAACTCACCATACTAGTTTCCCGTTCATGCGTTCGTCCTTCAGTCTTTCCGTCCATCCATCCATCCGCGCGTCCGTCCATCCATCCATCCATTTAGGCACCATTCATTCTTCCTTTGTGCAAAAGAATGGCCTTAAAGCTCACCTTGGCAGACGACAGTTCCCCGTGACACGTGACAACTCCATTCCAGTCCTCAACAGCTGTAAGGGAACAGAACGGCTGGAAAGATCAACTTTCGATTTTGATTTGGAACTTTTCCCAACTCTTAGAGTTTTCACCTAACTATTTTTTTTTAAATTAATTATTAAACCTTTTCTGGTTTTGTTTTTAATTCAAATAATTGGAAAAAGAAAATAATTCGTCACGCACGATATTCCGGAATTTTTCCAGCGCATCCGAGAGGAAATACCCGTTTTTAAAGGTACACGCATGCGCACTTCTTCCACCGCCTACACCTTTTACTTATCCTCCTCGTCCTCCTTTGCTGCTCCATCCATCCATCCATCCATCCATCGATCCATCCATCCATCCATCGATCCATCCATCCATCCATCCATCCATCCATCCATCCATCCATCCATCCATCCATCCATCCATCCATCCATCCGTCTGTCCATCCGTTCATATCTCCAGTCTGCAGTCCCGTCTTGCCAAATCCCCTTTAGGCATGTGTACCTCTCAAAAGGTTGGACGCCTTCGTGATTAAAAAACTGGAATGCATTCCACGGATCCTTGGTTGTTACCGGCGAAAACGACGATTGCGACGAAGGAGGTGAAAAATGGCGGTAGGTGGGAAAAAAACAAACCATATTCAATATTTGTTTTGTGACCAGCTGAGATCAATAAAATCCCCTTTTTTTCGAACGAAAGGAATGGAAAAATCCAAACTTGCTCAGCTTGAGGAGCCTCTTGCCCATACACCTGTTGACCCTTTCCGTCCAGTGGACGTTCTGGAACCCATAGGGTTAGTTAGTGGCAGATCGGAAGGGGGATTAGTGACCAACGGGAGTACAGAATCTTCACTGGAGTACAGGATTAGAAGTAAGGAAATATTATTAAATTTAAAGATTAAATCTCAACTTGCCTCCCTCTGGTTGGCAGATGAACACATTTTTTTGCTTTCTAAATCACAGCGGGGACGAACCGTACCTCCCCACCTGCCCTCTTCTCCCAGCGCGATCATCCATCCGTCCGTCCGTCCACCCATCCATCCATCCATCCATCCATCTACCCATCTCTGGCCATCCATCAATCCATCCATTATTAAAGGTCTTTCATAGTCGAGCATCTTTTTCCCGGGGAGGCTCATTGTGGCGATCATTCAATTTTTTTTTCTAATTTAAACTTCTGAGTGAATTAATTCATTGAAAGCATCAATCATTCGTGCACAATGCAAGCGATCCGGCTTCAAATTACGCAGTCATGTGGAGGAAAAACGCTCGTTTAAGAAGGCTTTCCTGCTGAATTTCTTCGATTTTAAGGGAAAATGCAAAAAAAACCTTCAAATTTCCGTCGAAACTCAGAAATCGAAATGTACTGGAAATTAAGCACCTCCAATGATTAGGGATAAAAGTTAATATTCTTTCGGAGCTTCCGGACTGGGAAGCCACATCCCTGCCTGATCCTTGCACATCAGGTGTCACCGTGGTCTCTTCGTTGCTTGGCAATCTGAACATCAAACTCTGTTTGAAAGAAAAACTGTACCTATGACGGAGAAAAACCTAATCGGGAGAGAATCGGTTCTGTGTATTTCGAAGGCAAAGTAGAGATACTCGGTACTTGTACTCGAGTACCGATTTTAGGTACTTGTACCCATACTATGGGTCAACAGCCTAAGCTAGGCATGCCTCGGAAAGCGACCAAAAATGTTATCAAGCAATTTTGAAAAAAAAATCTGCAATTCAGACCAATGTTCCTCAGGTCGTTTGACCGAGTTAATCTATTTTCTAGATCTTGATTTTAATGAATGCTGCAGAATTTGCACGTTCTTTGGTCAAGTTCTTAGTATTAGATGTTGGATTATTTACTGAATGGATCGCTACAGGAACTTGTTGACACTCTTGCTGATTTAGAAACATTTAGGCACAATATTATCAAATAACTAGTTGCCGACCCAAGCGATGAAATTCTGCATGGATGAAAAAGCAAACTTCTATTTCTTTATTAATCCATTTCTCAGTACTAAACGATGGTTGTGATTCTGGAACGACCATAGTTTTCGCATATTTCTTACCTTGAAAGCAAATTTGTCCGATGATAATGTTCAAAGAAGTATTTATTTTCAAGATGGCTCAAATTCTAAAATTCTAGAGACAAGGAAATGGACCGAGGAATGAGAGCAATTAATTTTCTCTCGAGAAAAGAAGATTTTTTTCTTCTTGACATAATTGCCGCACAATTTTGCCATGCTCTAAAAAAGGTTTTAGAGCTTTTGCATTTCAGTGATGGATAGATTGCCTGAAAACATAAAGGGCTCAGATTCATAAGTTGACCAAAATTCTGAGAAGAAACACAATTAGATTGAGTGACATTAATAAAGTCCTAATGGCAATTACATCTAATAAATGAATCCCGCATGTAATGGAAAGGAAATGGATGGGTGAGTTATTTTTAAAAGAAATCTTTCTTAAGCTTCGTTGTTTGATAAAATTACCAATCAAGTTTTTTTTGACAACATTTTATTAATCTTGGTTGCTATGAAAACTATTTAACATATCTTATTTGTTACCAACCAAGAAACCTTGTTCTTGCTTAGAGTTCAGATTGATTCATCGCAAGTCATTCTCATAAATTTTTAAATATCTAAAAATTTAGAACATATTGAATGATTTTAAGTAATTTTAAAATCGCGTAAAATTAAATTTTCGTCTTCTATATAGCAATAGCACTAAAAACAAGCGATATATAGATATTTGTCTTCCGTTGAACGAAAGTGGAAAATTAGAAGATGGCGGTCAAGAAGCTGTCGGAGCTTACTGTAGCTGAATTAAAGCATGAATTGAAAAAAAGAAAGTTAGATTTTACCGGAGAAAAAGCAGTCCTCCTAGCTAGACTCAGAAAAGTTCGTTGATTTGCTGATTTTAACAAAGTTTATAGGATTGCCTGCCATGATCGTTTTTGTATTCAGAGTCTTATAGAAGATGCAAACAAAGCGAAACTAGCTCAGCAACAAAAAGCCAAAGAATTGGAAGAAAAAAGTTTGACTTGATTTTATCCGAATTTGATTCTACTATTAGAATTTGTTAATTTATATAACTGTAATAATATAATTCAATATGTGGCAGTGCCATATTGTTGTGCCACGACTTGCTAACGCTCAGTAGCTAAAATTGTAATTGCAATTTGTTATGAAATCATCAAAAATCAGTTCCATCATGCCAAGTTTTAAAGTCTACCCTAAAAGCAATGATTGCAGCACATTTTCCACCTGAGATGAAAGTTGAGGTCATGGCATTTGCTGGACCCAACCCTGATTAATATGGATTCTTCCTTTTTAGATGGTTTTTCTCTTTAAAACTTCAACTAGTCTAATGCTTTCATAAATGTATTTCATTAATGCTTAGAGCTGGATTTGCTGGCTTGAGTCATAGAATTTGGTGAAATTGACAGAATTGCTTATTGGATGCCACAAAAACAAGATGTTTGACATCTTATTTCTTTTTCAATGATTCTCTTTCAAAAGTTAATTGTTCGTGATAGGAAACGAATTGCTAATTGAAATCCTTAATGGATTTGAATGAATCTCTAATGCTCCTTTATCTGACTTTAATTTTAAAGAATCTGCAGAAGAGGTGCCCGTCGATCAAAAGAAAGCGGAGAACGATACCCGTCCTGCCTCAGTTTCTGAGGAGAGCTCTAAAGCATGCAAGGCCGAAACAGATTCGACTTTGAATCTCGGTGCCTCGATGGATTCTACTAAAGATGCGTCTGGCGGCGTTGCCGTGGCAACTGCCGTCGAGCCCGTCCAGGAGAGGGAGGTTTTGAGAGAGAGGGAAGATGTTAAGGCGGAGACGTCGCAAGAATCGACCGCCGAGCCAATGGAAGGCGTCGAGAGCGTTACTCCTCTGGAGAGTGTTTGCCAAGGTGTCGAGGCTGATGCCAAGTCTGAATCAAAGACTGAAACGGCAGAGTCAGGTGATGGAAAAGTTGGAATTGAGGAAAAGGAAGAAATAGAGAAAAAGGAGAGCAACGTACAAGAAGCCAAAGCCGAAGAGAACGCGTCTCAGTCAGAAGAGCCCGTGCAGACTTTGTCGGATTGCAGAGCCAATGACGTCAAACTCTCCGACATTAAGACGGAGGAAGACGTCGTGCCACAATGTGAAGTCAAGTCTGAAACTTGTTCGGAAGCTCTTAGTGACCGAACTGGGATGGGACCGTCAGAAGATGGTGCCGATGATGCAAAGGAGGTGAAGGAAGAGCCAATGGAGGATCAACAGTCCGACTCGGTTCATAGAACTGAAACGCAAAAACCGGAAGCATTGGAAAATGCTCACGTTACCGTGGCTCCTACTGCCACGGTTCCCGAACTTAAGTAAGATTTGCCTTTCAGAGATGGACTCTTATATTTTTTTAACATTTATATCGTAATCCAAATCCATAATTGCACTGCTAGCTTCGTCATTTCTTTCCTTATCTTTTGTCCACTCCAAAATTAGTCACCTGATTGTGTGACTAATGTTATCATCTTCTACATTGAGATTTAATGGTGGAGTATTAGTACTTACCAGCAGCATAGTTCTGCCTTTGCAGCATGCCTTGTTCAGGGATATTTTGTAATCCCAAGGGCTGTATGGGCACCTATTCTTTTGGGAATGACTCTGACAAATGTCCCCACAAAGTGACCAAACATCAAGTGTTTGTCAACCTTTGGCAATAGAATACAAATTTCTTTCTTGACACTTTTACACTTCCATTCCATAATGACCATCCTGATACTATTCTCCATGACATCGAAACATTGACATGTCTCCTGATTTCCAACAAAAGTTGATTTTTTTGGTGATTAAAATTAATACTTTTATGTTATATTTTGAAACCAGTGAAGAGAAAGCACAGCCTACTGAAATAAAGCCAGGTGAGGAGTTGTTTGAAAGATTCACTGAGTTTTTGTTATTAAATTAATTAGTAATTCTTGCAATACCTGGATGAAATTAGATTTTAAAATTTTCTTGCGTCTCGACAGTCTCCTCGGTCAACTCCCTGTGGGTCAGCGGCATGGTCGGAGTGGTGAAGGCATCGGATCTGAAGCAAGCGTTCAATGAATTCGGCAGGGTGAGCACGATCGATTCCCAAAGTTTTTTTTAGATTCCCTGACGAATGCGATCGCAAAATAATCTGTTAGCTGAAAATCGATAAGGCCGTGGAGTACTAACGAGTAATTCTTCGCGCAGGTCGTCTCTGCCAAGATAGTAACCAGCGCCAAGTGCCCGGGCTCGCGCTGTTTTGGATTGGTGACGATGCACAGCCACGAGGATGCCCTGAAATGCATCGAGGGGTTCAACGGGAAAGTCCTGCTCGGCTCCTCGGTCACCGTGGAATTGGTGAGATTTTTTTGTCGCCATCATCGACGAATGAAATATCTCATAATTTATCTTCTTTCGTTTCAAGGATACCAAGCATCGTGTGACGAGGCCTCAGTCGATGGCCAACCGCGATCAAAACAAGACGAATCAGACGTTCACGACTGCAACCAACGACGTCCAGAAATTGCCAAAGGTTCAGGATGCAAAGACGAGTGCTCAACAAACTCCGACCAAGCCTGGTAGTAACCAAAAATTAATTTCTGCCAATGAAACCGTACCGATCAACCAGCCAGTATCAGAAGCTGTCAAAGGAAATTCTGGAGCTATTGACCCTTCTAAAACTAAACCTATCTCTGCTAAAATTGTATCCACACCTGTCCCTGCCAAGTCAGATGTCAAGGTACTTCCACCTCCTATCGCCACTAGCACTCCCAAGCCCGTCGTCACGGCGACTTCGACCTCGGGGATCTCTAAAGCCGTGGAAACGACTCCTTCGGATAAACAAGAAGTTTCTACTTCCGTCTGGATCAGCGGCTTCCCGAATACGATAAAAGCTGCAGACCTGAAGGCGTTCTGTCTAAGTGCTGGCAAGGTGACTCATTGCTCGCTCCTGTGTTTCGAGATCATAGGTTTTACGACAAATTTTTATTAAAAAAAAAATTCATTCTCATCTTTTTTAGGTCAACGCAGCCAAAGTAGTGGCCAATGCCAAGTTGCAGACTTACTACGGGCTGGTTACCATGGCTACGGTGGACGACGCACAGAATTGTCTCAAAAAGCTCAACAACACCTTGTACAACAACAAGCACAGGATCAATTGTGAAATGGTGGGTTTTTTGTTTGGTTTGTTTACGAGCGGAATGAAAGGAGACGTGTCGACTTTTGCAACCGATGCCTCGTTTTGTTGCCAAGAATTGTGAATTTGCTCAGCGGTTTGGGGGCCTTCGGGTATGGTGAACGTTATTTTGTTGAATTTGCAGTCTCCGTCGAATACCGTCACCACGGAGCTGTTGAAATATTTCTCGAAAATCAAGGCGGAACAAGCCCAGCAGGCGACTCCGGTGGTGAAGACTCCTGTTGGAACTCCAAAAGTGCAGGCTGCAAATGTGGATTGTGGGTCTGCCACCCCAGCAACCGTTACGGTTGTTGCTCCCCCAAAACCAGCAAATACGCCTGCTTTTCAGAAGCCAGGTACCATCACGACTGTTGCCAAACCGGCCGCTGTTGCCACGACGACACCTAACATCAACAACAACAACAACAATAATAATAACAACAACATGGCAAAGAAGGTGGAATCAAAGAGCACAACGAAGAAGGCAAAGAGTAAGTAAATCCTACCAAGTTAACTTTTAGCTACTTTTGTGGGATTTGATTTATGATTGAGACAATGAGTGCATTTGCTTTGTTGGCAACTGATTAACCGTTAAGCACCCCTGAAGCTCAAGTTCATGGCACTATATAAATGACATTATTATTATTATCTTTGGTTTACAGAGAAGGGACCGCCAATAAAATTGCCCATGTCAGCCAACAAAAATTTCAGGCGACAGAGTCCAAAGGTAGGATTTATCGTCAGTTCTAGAATTATATGAATGACTATTGATAATTTTTCTCAAATTAGATCTTTCTATTTTCTTATGCTTGATTGGTTTGCATTTCTTGTGATATTTATGACACTATTTGCACATAAAATCAGATTTAAAAAAAATTTTTTTTGATACGTTCTTTATTGTTAAATAGGGACGGAACGTCATGCACGGTCGAGACGAGGCCGTCAACAGATACGGGGGAAGATCGTTCCCGGACGTCATGGATAACGGAATGATGGGCAGGTCGCAGTTCGGCGCCGGAGGCAGGAACATCATGGAGGAGAGGAGGTCGTTGGCTTATCTCGAGGAAGAGAGGAGACTGGCTCAGGAGATGGCCATGATCAATGCTCAGAGAGAGAAGCTGCAGTGAGTTCAAATCGTGTGGTATTAATGTAGCTCGTGTTTCCAGCCTGGTAATGGCTCGGTTGGATTTTAACATCTCAAACGATGATGCGCACTCGGGTGCTTCTTGAAAGATTCATGTGCTAAAAGCCATGTTTGTTTCTGTCTGCAGGATTGAAACTCTCAGACTAGAGAGAGAAAGGGAGAAGATGGAGGCAGAAAGGATGAGACAAGAACAGTTGCAGGGAATGCAGAGAAGGAATGAATGGTAAGGAGATTTGTCTATCGCATGGATGCTTGGCACTAAGCTTTGTTTGAAAATCCAAACAATATCAATCTTATGAGGTGTATGATTTAAATATTACAATTATTTCAGGAAGCCCCTTCTGCCCATGAAGAGACCTCACGAAGAGGACGTGTGCTGGCGTCCGCCTCCTCAGTCCGCGGCTAAGAGGTTTGCCTCCGAATACGACCCGTTCGTCCAGGGGGGAGGCAGAAGGCCCCCCCTCCTCGACGACAGAGAAGTCAGACACCTCGAGAGAGGCATGGGAGGTTAGTCTCGAGACCACGCAATCATCATCATTGCCATGGTCAATGGGTTAGCCACAGAAGTGGTTGTATATTTAACTAATATATATAATATATCAAATACTCTAAATGATGTGACCTCATTTGTAGGACCCTCTTTGCTGGGACCGAGGGGAGTTTACCCAATGGGGCAGAACAGATTCCAAGATTATTATTGAATCGATGTTTCCAATTGCACGTGTAAAGGTTTTTTTTCATTTCCAATGCTGCACCTTACGAACCAACGTTTGAACTTTGGCAAGGATGATGCTTTCATTTTTCAATATTTGTCAATAAATGGTTTATAATTTATCATTTTGTCAGTTGGATCGTTGCAACATTTACAGGCTGAGTTATCTCTCTCGTGTATATATAATAATATTTAATAGAACATTGACAACTGAAAATGTTCTCAAGAAAATCCTTGCATTTGGCTTTCATCCCAGGAGTCAAAGCATGAGTTATCACCTGTGAGTGGCCCTAGATGTACTGGATTTTCTTCCATAGGAGTGAAGGTGCGATTGAGCAAAGCGGTCAGCAGGTGTAGAGGATAGGTGGTAGTCACCAGAACCAAGGACCTGGATCAAAGCTGCTTGAGGGGACGTAGGACCACCCTTCTTGCATTTGTGTCAACGTGCAAAGTTGTATTTCACAAGCAACGTCTCGATGGAAACAACGATGATGATAGTAGTAGTAGTAGTAGTAATAATAATTATAATAATAACTGATAACAATCACTCAAAAACAAAAAGTAGGATATCTGCACGAAAGGAGAGGAGGTTATGCAAATCTATAATTTAAAAACCATAACAATTATTCTCATTGCCACCGAGCGAGTGATTCGAGAAAATAAATCTTGACCGATTGAGAGAAAAAAAAAGAACCAAAAAAGATTCTTCCTCTGGCCATTTTGAAGGGTAGGATGAAAGGAGAACGATTGGCACCAGTCGACGACGGATCGACACGTCTCGATAGGTCAAGCAAGCAAATTAACCATCAATTATTAGATTAAATATTTGCAATTTAGATTCAAACAAGAGAATTAATGAATAAATAGCCGATAATAATGAAATAAAACGAAGGTAAACAATAATAATCTTAATAAGGTCCGTTCGGGAAGAAGGAGAGAAGAGAAAAAAAAAGAGTTAAACGCTAGCAGTCAAGCAAGATGATGTCTATCACAATGGGATTGAAAAACTGTCAATTTACAAGCTCATCTCGCAACGTCTTTGTTTCGCCCGTCCTCTTTCTCGTTATGAGTCGTTCCGTCCTTTCCGAGCCACTCTCCAGTCGTTAAGTATTGCATCACGGCATTGCGTTGTGGCGGTCGTCCAGACAGAGGTTTGCTCCCTTCTCTTGGCTGTTGTCGTTGCAGACGGCGATCGAAATCCGTTGTTGTTTAAAAACAATCGGGCGGGAAAAATAATCAAAATTAAGCAATTGTCCCAGCATCACAGACGACGAAAATCGGGGCCTTGAGAGGACCCCGCGAATTTGTGTAGAGGATAACAGTCCATGCAAAAGTCCATGTCGATCGTCGGTCCGATTCATCGCCAGCCCCCTCGCCTCCCCGTCCCCCAGGGGGGAAACCGTCGAGAGGAGGTCGAGGGAGCAATAAATAAATTCAAAATTTCCACTTTAAAAAGAAATAGTAGGAGCAGGACGATAATAATCAAGCCAAATAAATAGTCCGAAGTGAGCACGAGAACGTCCGCCTTCGTTCCTTCCGAGCGGTTCGTCCGCAAAAATTCATTCCGATCTCGGAAAACGAGTCACTTCCTCCCCGTCGCCGCAGGACCCGCTCGGAGGCCGGGCTAAGCTGAAACGATTAAAAGTGAAATTCGATCGTCAGTAAATTATTATCAATGCCGTCAAAATGAAATGAAATAATGATATTATCTAACTATATAACTACCTGCATTTTAATAAAACAAAATGATAATAGTATCTATCTATCCCATCAATAGCTGCCTTCAAAACCTTTTCTTACCGTTACTGGCAGGGAATTCCAGGTTTCCCTCGGTGGGTTTCAACATGCTGTTCGGACTGGGGAATCCCACTACCGGCATGCCGACCTTATAGTCCGGACTTCCCCCCATGAAGAGGCTGAGAACAAATTTTAGTTTCAGACGGTTTCACAGATTATTACTAACTCATCTTAACCACAACTAATATTAACGAGGTTAATGGATAATTAAATTGATTATTAGCTATAGAGGTCCATTGCCTGACAGTTTCAATCAATGTCTTAGCTAAGGACTGCTTAATATTCAGACGAGTATACAAAGCTATTAATAGTAAGGCCAAGGATGATAATTTCACAACTGGTGTCTGCAAAGCGAGTGTTTTGTGGTCGTCATCATCGTTGTTGTCATCGCCAAAGCGGATGCATGTTTCATGTTGTTGCTGTCGTAAAAACACCACCAGCGTCGTTACTAGCAACAACACCAAAATCCCGACGACCCAAACGATCCTACGGCGTAGGACCCGCGCAGCACGAGTCCAAACCTTAGCGAGCGATCCGACGCCAATTTCCGTTACCTTGGAGACGGATTCACGTCCAAAGTGGGCGGAGCCTCCTGATACTTCTGGTAGCTGTTAACCACCACTGATTCGTAGCCATTCATTTGGGCCTGGTCGAGAAGGTCAAGCAAAGGTCAGGGTGTTATATTATTATTATCAACATCAGCAGTGGGTTCACGAATATTTAAATTGTCAATTTCACGGACTACAACAACAATAACAACTAAACGTAGTATAATTCCAGGCCTAATTGGTATAGCAACCAATTAGTCTTAGTCAAAGCTTCCTACAGTGACTTCCTGTTAGTTATGTCTTGATGTTCCTTGTGGAGATTCAAATCAATGCAGATGGCATTAAACTAAAACTTTATTACCAGCTTATGAATTATTATTATTATTTCTTAATTTAATAATAAAATCAATAATTACAATTACTAATATTAATATCCATTATTATTACTATTATTTCTTAATTTAATAATAAAATCAATAATTACAATTACTAATATTAATATCCATTATTATCATTACAATTACTATTATTATTATTATTATTGAGGTTTATGAATAATACTTTGTAATCAAGGGAGCACTTTGGGAAGAGGAAGTAAGAAAAAGCAGCCTTCATTATCATTCGAGAACCTTAGTGGGTCATCATCAGTAACCAATCAGATGATGTCATTTTGGTGCGGCCATAACGATGATGGTGTAAGTGATGAAGAAAACGATGATGACGATGATGATGAACGAGATGATGACTATGATGATGATGACGATGATGATGATGATAAACGAGATGATGGCGATGGTAGTAGTATTGGCTACAAATGCCAATTGCGAAAGCCATATCTGCAGCAGCAATGATGATGGTGATGATGATGATGATACCGACCATGTAGACGAACTCTGAAACTTCCGTCTGTTGAGCGTAGGAAAGTTCCACCACGATGAGATTCTTCCTGTTCTCCATGGCTTCCATCACTATGGCAACAAGCGATGACGAAGTGAATAATAATAATAATAATAATAATAATAATAATAATAATAAACAACAATTTCAACAATAATTATAATGATATTAGCAATAATAATAATAATAACAATAATAACTTCCTAAGTAGAATACATAAGTGGCTTACTGCCAGTCCATCGGCAATAATAATAATAATAATAATAATAATAATAATTGGAAATTGTTGGAAGACCAAAGTCAGTTGCAACTAAGAAATCAATCGACGAAACTACACAGCACAACAGCACTTCAACAGAAACAATTAATTTATAGTCTACTCTTTCATTTTCATTGGCTCAACAATTATAAAGCTTGTGTACAAAATATTGTACTGTGATAATTTTAACTATTGTGTAATAGTAATAATAAAATTATTTTATTAATAAAATAATAATTATTATTATTTATAAATTATTATTATTATTATTAATAAAATAATAATAATTATTATTTATAAATTATTATTATTATTAATAAAATAATAATTATTATTATTTATAAATTATTATTATTATTATTATTAATAAAATAATAATTATTATTATTATTATTAAGATAAGGAAATCCTTTGGTCATCATTATCATTTACTATTGCTTGTAATCCGTATTGGTATTGTTGGCGTTAATATTAATATTGTTGCTACTTTCCAGGCAGCAGGCTAATTATAATAATTTATGTTAATGAAGGTATCAGATTCTAATGAACTTAGTTTACATTTGCAATAGACCAGTGAAATTCACAAAAGTCGAACAACAACAACACCAACAATAATAATAATTATTATTATTATAATAAAAATAATAACCTTATTATTTACCAACAATTCAGAGAATCATAACAAACAAGCGTACACCTCGTGCGCTAACGCTCCTTCGTTTGTCCGACCATACAAAGTTTGTATTACAAAAACACGGGCAAACAAAACACATACAAACGTGCTTACCGAGAGCCGTACAAATATTCAAGCAGGAGAGCGTACAACTTTCAATCAGCAATTCGACAGCCTACGATCGCCATCATCATCACTGAATCACTGTCATCATCATCATCATCATCATCGTCAATATTATCACCATCACCTTGTCGTCCATCATCACCATCATCATCATTATTATCACCATCAGCCTGTCGTTCATCATCACCATCGACGACAACGCGACGATGACGACGGCCCGGCCAAACGAACGACGAAGAGTACACGCGTCACATTGATGTAGCGCATAATTTCCAGAACTAATTAGCCTCCGGGAAGGAGGCAGACGCAGTAAAAGCAGAAAATAGATTTTAAAAAGAGTCATGAACTCGATGCAGCCATATTATGTGGATAGCTTTATTTTTGATTTTGTTCGTGTGTATTTTAAAAAAATATTATTATTATTATTATTATTATTGTTGCTGTTTTATGTAAGCATGTGTGTATTTTGCTTGTGTTATGTCCAGATTCAATAGCAAGCAGCTAATAACCATCATCGTTGCAAGGCATCCAGGTAACCGATACTGGGAAGCATTCCTCGTCTACGAGAGTCTAATTGTGTAAGAAGATGTGGGGCCAGGAAGAGATAGGAAGACTACTAAACTCTGATCGCTCGCTGATTTCAGAATGGAACTTCAATGCTTACAAACTCGACGAAAGGAATTTCAGGTATGATTGGACCCTTTCTTGCCTCAGCATCCCCGCCGCCCATAGGTCAGAGGTTGGTAAGAAGTAGAGATAGTGACTAGTGAGAGAGAGAGAGAGACGAAGAAGATGACGATTCCGATAAGGAATAGGCGAACGAAAGGAAGGAAATAGATTCCTTAATTAATACTTAATGGACTATAGTTACTATCACCCTCATTATCACGGCTGCTGTCGTTATAAATTGTTCTTATTGCTGTTGTTATAATAATAATAATAATAATTATTACTATTATTGTTGTTACAATTATTTATTGAGTGCTAATAAATATTACTAATCTTACGGTTGGTTTGATTAAACCATTTTGATGTATAAGATAGGAACCAGTATGCAAAATCATCACCGTCCTCTTCCTCATCATCACCATCATCATCGTCATCACCACCATCACCATCATCATCGACATGGAAACCCAACAAAGGACGAAGCTGCTGAGGATTAGAAAGAAGAGTTTCAGGGAGAAAAGAATAATAAGTGTGTTTATGATGTTGCCAGTTGAGATATTACTTGTTATTTGCCAACAATGGGCGGACATTGAACCGAATTTGGTCCATGCGAACAGATCAGAACTTCAAACAGATAGGGGCTGGGTTAGGGCTGGCGAAACAGCATACCGAAGGTAGATGCCCCAGAGACGTTGGGTAAAGGAAAATGCCCCACAGAAATAGCCTAAAGTCTAGTTAATGCTCGACTCTACGAAGCAGACAATCCATCCATCCGTCTGTCCGTCCAGACGTACCCAGTTCATCTAAGAAAGATCCTGTCTTGAAAGTTTAAAAATTAATTTCTCAATCGATGAACTCACTCCAATTCTACTCAATTCACCAAATCCACAGATACAAAGATTAATTAATATTCCATTAGTTATGCTAACGATTCCCCCAGCAACGTGTTGGCATCGGAATACTTTCGATACAGGTAAAAAATGATTAACTTATTCTCAATTAATTATTATTATCATTATTATTATTATTATTATTATTATTATTATTATTATTATCAAGCAGATTTGATGTTATTGTTATTATGCAAATCATGTATCATTAGCATAACATTTCATTCATTAGAATATATGATCAAGTGTCCAGACAGTTAAGAGAGGTTTTAACCCAGAAGGCCGAGAATCTTGTTGACGTTGGGCAACAACAACAACAACAACAACAACAATAATAATAATAATACTTATGTCGCCTGGCAAATGTTTCATATCATCTCTAAGAATTTCTATACCAAATGCTAACACAACAAAAACAACAACAACAATGAAGACTACCTTATGATCAAAAAGAGCAAAACACCACACAGCAAAAACAACAATCATCACCTATTCAAATACCGCCTAGCCACTCGATAACAAGAGTTAACTATGGCAATACAAGCAGAAAGACAAGGAGACAGACAGGTAAACGCAGGGAGAAAGCCAGGCGTAGATAACTAGTTAGAGAGAGAGAGGGGGAGATGGAGGGAGAGAAAGAGACACAGTGGAGAGAGGTACAGGCGTGTTTTCCATATTTTCCAGCTGATAAACTCCAGCCCTCTTCCGTTCACTTCCAGAGAGCGTGCACGCAATCGAATCACTCCTACACCACCACTCGACCACCGAACACGCGCGTCCAATGCGTCACGCACGCACGCACACGTACGCACGCGACTCTCACGCACGATCCGAGGATTAGCCGCTTGCTCCACTACTACAAAGTAAATAAGACAGAGAATCGGAGAATTTCAATCCGAACCAACCACGGGTAGAGTTATCCCGGTACACACATACACACACACACACAGGTTACCCCCGTCCTGTAAACCATCATCAGACAAGTAGGGAGATGAAAGAGCCCGCAACAGGACAATCACATACCAGGGCAGGACATGGAAAAGAACACAAAGCAGACGACTTTTGGCGGAGTGGACTCCAACGGGACTACGTAGGGCGGGGGTTTAAATGGCCTTCTCCCATATATGGTCTGCTTTCTTATCCTTGATAACTTTTGGATGTCCAATGCAAAAAAAATAATTATTTCTGGACCAAGGTAGCAATCATCGCATTGTAGGCTCTTATAATAATAATAATAACAATCATCAGAATAGTAATTATAATAAATAATAATAATAATAATCGTCATCATCGCTACAGATCTCTTAATGATTGAGCGTACGTACAAAATGCAACAGGGCAATAGAATATTATAAGGTTTATCAAACACACCATCTGCTGGCTGGTCTCACTAAATGCTCATCTTTTAATTACAACAGCGACTACCACGACTACGACGACGACGACGATGGTTTTGATGATGACGACGACGACGATGGCGATGATATTGTTGATAATGTTGCCGGCCGGGCCGGCCACGATAATGGTAGAAGTTTCAGATTCCAAAGCCAGCAATGGGATCGCTCCATCAACCTTGGCCATAAATTAACAACAATTTTCTGCTCAACCACGTAGCTAGCATCGCCTTCATTGTTATCATTGTCTCTCCGATCATCATCAGCGCTATATTTCAATACTATTATCATTATCATCACCGTCACCATAGTCATCATCATCATTAGCTTGTAATCAAAAAGTTTAGTAATGTGCAGGAAATTATCACAATTATGAGAGATTTGTGAAAGTCCCAATTCCCAATATAAATAATAATAATAATAATAATAATAATAACAATAATAATAATAATATTAACAATAATAATAATAATAATAATAATAATAATAATAATAATAATAATAATAATAATAATAGTAACAATAACAACTCGGCAATACTCTACCGATTTATATGACTGCTTGTCCAGGTTATAGAAATAACAACGATTAGGTGAATCACTATTATAGAGTGAGTGAAACTTGAATCGCAAGAATGGAGTAGGTTGGTATCACAAAAGGCATCACTATAAGGCTATAAGGAGAGAGAGAGAAGCCTCTTCAGTAGTGCAAGGAATGCAGTTGGTCATGTTCTGGGAATTTAACAGGAATTCAGATAAACCCAGACGCTCCGTTAAGGTCAAGGACGATCGAGCAGCATTGAACATCTAGAATGGACCGAACAGGGGCCCAACATATTCTACGGCCACCCCGCACCGATCCACCAATGTCAATGAGGGACCAATTTGCACTCGTAAGAGACCCTAACACCTCATCATCTGCACGAACGGTCACGAGAGTACAAGCTCCATCGATTTTGACCTTGACATTCGAATTGATCTAATGCATGCAAATTAATTAATTATATTCACTTTCACCTGATTGGTCGTTGGAATGCTTTCCTTCAGCTTTGTTATTGAAATGCCACAGAGGACATTCTGATCTCATCAACAATGATCTCTCTTTGATGTTATTATTATTACTATTATTATTATTATTATTATTATTTTTAATCATTGGCTTTCATATCGATTGTAGTGTTAATGAAATAATATTTTAAAAGAATAATTTAAAACCAGAGATATTCGCAACAAAATTAACCTGTGTATGATTTACATGAACATTTTTTGATGAAACAATGAAAATGACATCAAAGATGCCACACAAAAATGCAACTTAAAAGCCATCTCAACAACAACAACAACAACAACAACGATGCAAGCACTGTCTGCATACGAAAAACAAAAAAAAAATATCACATCTCCATTAATACTAATCGGTGACCTTCAGCACGACCTTACCTTGTCTGTAGCTCCAGTCCTGTTGGTCTTTGACCTTCAGAGGTGAGAGGTGGCACATCTGTCCATTGTTGGAGAAATTGAACACGACCATGCCAGCTATGTTCAGCTGGAGTTTGCTTTTAAAATGAAAACAGAAAAACATCTTCAAAGTGTCAGCGATAATGATGAAAGATGCCGATATTGGTACAATAACAAATACATGGCTGAGGAGGCTTAGTACAGAATGCAGGCAGCTAAACCAAGGCTCCCAGAATATTTTCGGACTCCATGCAAGAAGTGCATAAGTGTAAACATTCTTAAATTGTAATGCCTATTACATATTGAGAAATATGAATGATACGAAAGGGTTGTCGACCTACCTTGCTCTGTCACTTTCGACATTTCCTGCCAGAAGGATGAAGACCAGATGACCCTCTGTCAATAACTGGAGGGCCCTTTGCCTCCCCATCTCCATGGAAACTGTTTCCATGCCTCCGTCTGAGTGGCCAAAGGGCAAGCCAACTTTCCATTCCTGGCCCATCATGTCCATCTGCACCAGGCCCTGGTGGTCCCCACCGACGACATACGATGGCTGCCCTCCCTCCATGGAGGGGTGGGTGATGTAAGGTGCAATCATCGGGGGAAACCAAGGGGCATCTCCAGAGGGAACGTCTCCACTGGGTGGCGAGCAATTCCATGGCTGATAGACAGAGGTCGGAAAATCTGGAGGTCTCATGTACATGGAAGGATGATTCTGGGGAGCATAGGGTGAATAGGGATTCATCTGGTGACTCCCTCCTGGGTGCACTTGGTTTGAAACCTGATGAGGGCCAAAGTTCATCATCCTCATCATCGAACCGGGCTGTTGTTGGATCATTCCGTTCTGGAGGGGTGGTCCGCACTGGTGAGAACCCTGCTGGATGGGACTGAAGAGTGGACCGTGCATCATTTTGAACGAATGTGGAGTACCGGTACCGCCGAACGAAGAAACCGGAGATTTGCTGGTACCGCTAAGCTGTTGTTTTTTGGCCAAATTAGCCTGCTGCGCTACGTCAGCATTCAATACCCCGGGAAGGAATGCTATGCCGCCATTCTCGAGATTCTTGTTGGGGGTGGAAGTCATCTGAGGTCCTTGGCCCCCTATTGGAGGAGACTTTTGACTCACCATGTCCTGCTTCCTTTGGAATTGATTCGAAATGAACACAGGCGCATCCACTTTCAAGCTCGTCTTCTTCAGCAAATGTTGAGGCTGTTGAGGAATGAAGCCAGGGTCGTAAGGACCGCTGAAACCGGAAAAATCAGAAACGTGTTTGAAACCGGGGAAGCCCGATGCGGAAGGTGCATGTGCAACATCCAGGGACACGAATTCCCTGCTTTGGGGAAGATCGGGGCGGAAACTGACGGGAGAAGTGTAGTAGGCTCCTCTATTGTAGATGTCGGGATGAGTTGCGTCCAGTCGAGATTCAGAGCTGTAGCGAGTGTGAGGCATCCTGAAAATGGGGCTCATCATCGGGGCCTTCATCTCGAATTTGCTCCTATCCATGGGCATAGGGGGCGGAGGAGGAACCGGCATGAAGGAACTCAATCCAAGAGAACTCTCCTCCGCTGACATTGGCGTGGTTATGCCTTCGTCCGTGTACTGATCCAAATCGCTCAGCAGATTGCGTATGGTCTTCTTTGTCTCCTCCAGCTGGCATTGTTTGGATCTGCTCCTGTCCTTTTCGGAGGACCCGGAAGAAGAGTCGAGGTTGCCGGACCTCGGAAAAGAATCGCGCTGGTTGGAATTCAAGTTCAGCTCCGAAAGACTCTGAAGGGCTGGCTCACTCCCTCCCATGCGATTTTGACCCGTCTGCAGACGTCTGAGAAACCTTGGTGGCAGGCTATCCATGTGTTTGATGGCAACTTTCAGCTGAGCCGGATAGATATTCACTCCGATTATTCCAGTTATGGACTGCCTGTCTTTGTCCACAGCTTCCTCCTGCGGACAGTCCAGAAAAGATTTTTTTGGAGTTTCCTTCTGAACTTTATTTGCATTATTACCAAATGTCAGTTCCTTGTTTCTAGTAAAGTCTTTGGAATTTTTGCTTTGACCGGTTTTGAATGACTCTTTCCCATGTCTTCGTGACATGACATCCTTCGAAAAGCTGTTGTTGTTGGCATTTCCGTTATTGCCGCCATAGGATCTGTTGAGCGACGAGCCATTTCCGTTGTTTTTTACTTTTCCTCGTTGATTCTCTCTCGAAGAGAGAAACTTGTCAGAACCGAGTCCTTTACCCTCTGAAAAAGACTTAGAATGTTTCTCCAACGAAATGCTATCGTCGTCTGCCTTTTCGTCATCGTTTTCGTCGAAACTGTCATCGCTGTCAATGACGGCATCGTCCAGGCCAACAATTATCACATCCTCGATGAGGCTTTCGAGGGCCTCCCTCTCCTCGGGATCCAGGGAAAGGGTCTTTTTTCTATGGCCCCGTCTCATCGGCTGATTCACGAAAGGAGCCTCGCCGTCTAGATGGAGGCGACCTTCTGTGGAGCGGGCAGTGGAAGGTCGCTGAAGGATTTTTATGGATTTCTTGTCCGAACCACTACTGTTTTTGAACGAATCGTCTAGATTGGAAATGGATTTTATGTCCGGAGATCCGATGCTGGACACGGACGATCCGTAACTGTCAGATCCTCCGGCATCTCTTGAAGGACTGTGATGCAGGTCATTGGTATAAAATGACTGCTCCGGAGTGCACAGTTGGGGCATCGTGGGGGAAATGCGAACGTTTAAATAGCTCGGCTCAATACCATTGTACATTTTTTCATGCATTCATGTAAGTAAAATGAAATCTGAAATGTTTTAGAAAGCATTTCTTACTTGTTTAGTCATCAAATCATATGTACTTTTTAATCCCATCCTCTAAGTTTAAGAAATGCTAAATCTTTCAAAATGATTCACTGAGAATTGCCAAATCTAATGCACATCCGACACAGATGATTCTAATGCCACATTAACTTCTATAGACTAAAACACGAATTCAAACCAGAGAGCAAACCGTCACTCGATGGGGAAAAACATTGAAGGACAAACAACAATTGTAGTACAAGAAGCAAGCTGTGCTGGGTATCGAGACCACTAAAATATGTACCAGCCGCTATCACATTCATTCGGGCAGACACATCGCAATTAATTAATAAAGATATCTAAGGTAACACCCCTCCACGTAAGTCAGACTTCAGAATTGACAATGTCTTAAACTTGGAGATAAAATACAATTCCCATATTAGATTCATGAAGACATTTAGGATATATCTAAACCTGCAGTTGACGGTAGACGTTGGTGACTAGTAAATGTTCTGAGGAGTATAACTCCCCAAAATAGCAGCTATTTAAATCGTCGTTAAGATCAGAAATATTATTAAGTTTAAATTAATTTTAAATACCATTAATTGCTAACATAATTAAACTAATGTTTAAAATTTTTCATTCATTAAAAATGTTTGATAATTTTTTTTTAAATTAATCGTTATAACTATTGTATGTAATGAAACAATTAACAATTCTTAGCAGAAAATTTAAAAAATGATAAAATATAATACACTTTTGTTCATGCGCCTCCCTACAAAATTGTGAACTTTCACAATAAATAAAATATTTGACGTGAATTATTAATTATCATTTGTAAATAAATATTTATTGTTGAATTTGTCAAATTCTTGATATTATTAAGCGTAACATGCATTGGTTATAGTCTGCCCGAGGCATTATATTTTAACGGGCTCCGACTCACTTCATTGTTCGTCTAGCAAAGCAGTTCAGCTATCGCCTTTGAAGGTAAGTTAATTTTTAGGGTCATCGCTAGTTCTGATATTGCCTTTAATATACTGCTGCTGGACAAATAAAGTATTCGGAGACGCAATTGCATCATTTTTTTAAGACCAACCAACAAAATTAAGTGTAGCTTTGTCGGCTTTAATTTCTCCCTTCTTTTGTCTCACTTTACGTCAGACTGGTTAGCATTTACGGGAGCACTATGCAAGCGCATACGTGAATAAAACATGTCAGTTGTATTGAATAATACCTTTTTCGAAGGTTATTCAACAAGTCCGAAAATGACAGCCGAGCATCGCAAAGTTTCAGAAGAAATGGAGAAGAGCATCACGGGCTTCGACCCCTCGAAGCTCAAGCATACTGAGACTCAGGAAAAGATTACCCTCCCAAGTCCTGAAGGTAAGCAGACTTAGTCCATGTGCCAGACATATTAAGGCCATTGACTCTTCGCGTAACTTTTTGACAAATTTCCATGGTGCTTTCATGCCGTGAAGTCTTACTGATGGTTCAGCAAAAATTGTATTTTATTTCAAAATAATAAAAGTTATTGTCTACATTTTATGTTGAAACAATGTAAACGTTAATGATGTTTATGACGATTATACATACAGCCAAAATGTGAAGGCATTGTTTGCATGTCTGGAATGTCTAAAAATTATTTATTTTTTCTTCTTAAATACTCCAAGTGTTCATTACAATCGTGGCTGCATCTAGTAGGAGCACTAGAATGAAGACATTAAAAAATATTTTTAATGAGGACATTTCAGCATGAGTAATTGCATCACTTAGTATCAAAAAAGTATCGGTTGATAGCACAGTGGTTAGTTAGATAATGGATTCTCTAGATATTTCTTTTAAAAAGTGGACAATTTGGTCTAATTAAATGACTGCAAAGAATGAGCTGACAAAATCATCATCGTCGTCGTCATCATCGTGGCTACAAGATCAATTCATGCTGTTAGCAGTGGTCTGAGTACTTGCTGTGCTATTATGTGCTTCATTTAGACTCTGGCTCTAACCTTTAAAGAATTACCATGACACTTGTTCTCAACAACTTTTAACGTCTGCTTATTAATTTCTATGAATATTAATTAGCCTGTGGATTGATAACGATTTGTCATTCTGTAGTTGTTTTGCTAGAAACATTTTTATCTTTATAAGTCTTATTTTGCTTATTTTGCCATGAGGGAACTAACAGTGAATAAAATTTATTTATGAATCAAATTCAATTTAATTCAGTCATCAGCCACGAGAAGACCCTTCAAAACATAGAGGGATTCAACAAAGACAAGCTGAAGCACACTGAAACTGAGGTCAAGAGTGTTCTTCCTGATTCAGAAGGTGATGATGATGATGATAATAATAATAATAATAATAATAATAATAATAATAATAATAATAATAATAATATTAATGATAATGATGTCCTTATGATTACAACGATTATGATTGGGGTAATGGTAATGATAACGTTTTCTTTATCATCCAGTGATCACTCAGGAGAAGACCATTCAGAACATTGAGACTTTCGATAAGAAAAACCTGAAACATGCTGAGACTGAAGTCAAGACCACGTTGCCTGATGAAGCCAGTAAGTGTTTGTGAATCACCACTTCTGAAAGCATGAGTGAGAGGATGGGCTGACCTGCTATATTTGGACGGACAGAAGGATGGATGGATGGATGGATGGATGGATGGATGGATGGATGGATGGTTGGTTGGTTGGTTGGTTGGTTGGTTGGTTGGTTGGTTGGTTGGTTGGTTGGTTGGTTGGTTGGTTGGTTGGTTGGATGGATGGATGGATGGATTGAACTGAGGACTGGTTTCAGTAACAGAGCCTTCATTTGATATCCACTCACTTGCAGAAAGATTTGATTTGACAATTTCGAAATAGCCCAGGGTACTGACATGTGAGGTCAAGTTATGATGGTCTCATTTTTCTTTGTGGGGCATTGTGCAGTACGTAACCTGGTGCTATGAGTGTGGCCTGTGAGTCTGTCGTTTCGTGGATTGCTTTGATTAAACACTTCTCTTTTGCTTTGTTTAATTTATTTGGGGTGAAAGGGTTCAGTAGGGACTTAACATGTACTGCTGACGCTGTCTATACTGCATGGATTATGCTAATTCATTCCGCCTGCAGCCCTCCCGCCTTTGTAAGCACATTCATCATTCATGCCATTAGTCACTGCCCAGACTGAACTTTTTCGTCGGCATCTTCATAAGACTGCCATATCATTACCCTCCTTAAAATAATTTCGACATGTCATCTTCCTTAGCATCATCGTCTCAGTCATCATTATCATCATTATCATCGTCTTCATCTTCTTCTTCTTCATCATCATCATCAACGTTGTGTAGCGATCAACCAGGAGAAGACGATTCAGAGCATCGAAGGCTTCGACAAGACCAGTCTCAAGAGGGCATCTACGGAGGTCAAGAATCCACTTCCTGACAAAGCCAGTGAGTGGTGGAAGTGATTTCTTTCGGTTACCATGGCGACTGATCATGGATGATGATGATGATGATGATGACGAATGGCTATTGTGATGACTAATGTTCTTCTAAAAGCATCGACTGTGAAGCAACTAAATTGAGTCGATCGGGAGACAAAAGCAGCTTTCACTTTGTTTCCAGCTGTTATTGTTGTGAGTTGTTGTGGGCGGGAGGACGGACGGATGGATGGATGGACGTGTGGGCGAGAATCATTGGCAACTTTGGGGGAGAGATATCGTGAATTGTACGTGCTTAATCTGCTGCTCGAGTGTAGATTTGTAAGGGTTTCCGATGGCAAATGTAAACATCGACATACTGTCAACAGTCTCTCTCATGATAATGATAATGATGATGATGATGATGCACTTTGATCAAACAGTAGAAAGTTGTTTGGAGAATACCTGCCATGCAAAGCATTGATAAACAAAGTCTCGCTCGTGTGGTAGCCTCTTAATTAGGTGCAAATACTCCAATTATGCAGACTGTTTTAGCGAATGCTGGATAAGTGACAGGCAAAAGACAATTCACGGGCTTGGATAGTTAGTATCTAACTTTCTCTAACCACAACTCCCCACCCAGACCCTATCCTACCCTAACCTACTCTACCCTATCTCGTCGTCCATCTTGGAAAACCCGACAAAACTTACGCCTGTCGCTTACTTTTAATAGGTGAAACTGAAAGTTTGATAAAATTGGTTGGTGACGTAACAACATGGCTGTGCTTACGTCACGCCATTAATTCTTGCTTCTTTTGTTGTCGTCGTGTCGGCTTTGGCGACTCTCTTATTCAATCCCTTTCATGCACAAAGTGATCATCGTCATCGGCACCACCACTAGAAACCATTACTGTTGTTGGCACGTTTTTATTACTATAGTACCCGTCGTTCTCCTTAGAGTTCTTATAAAAATCTTACCTACGCTAGAAATATGAGTAGCTGGAGTAGCTCGGATGTATGGTAGGATGGATGATGGATGCTTGGTTGTGCCTGGAGATGCTGATGATAATGTTGTGGCTCTCGGTAATGGAGATGATTTTCCTGACTGGATGTGATCTCTGGTCTCCTTCAATCCATCATTTGTTGGATCTTGTTTGCTTTCAAAGGCTGATTGTGATGATGATGTTGATAATGATAATGTGATCACATGACTCATGCATACCGATCCCATCTCATGGTTAGGTCAAGGCAGGTGGAGCATCATGTGATCCGGTCACGTCAATGACCACGCCCCTTTTTTGCAGATTTCTCATGAATATGCATAAGAGAGTTGTGAAGTACGATGGCTCACGTAGTAACTGTGATGACGGCTGGCTTTTATGTTGTTATGTTGTGATAAGATGGCTCTTGACATATTTCTGAGAAACTCTTCTATTTTCACTTTCAGCCATCGAGCAGGAGAAGCGTCTGAGTGGCTGCTCATAATTTCTCGGCCAGCCCGCTCTGGCCAATGGCAGCAGAGGCGGGGAGGTGAAAGATGGCGAACTTTGGCCCTGCTTGTGTGACTATTATGAATATGATTATAAAAGAACGTTTTTGTGACCTTTTTTATTATTCAGTTTAGTTTCATTTTCAATTTCAAGTGAAATTGATGGATCGATGGATTGTTCAGGTTATTACACAAGTGACTGCTTCCAATTTTATTTTTCTTAACTACCACCAACGTATTCCACTTGGACCACGGGCTTCGGTTTGAGCCTCCACGTTCGGACTGCTTTCTGTAGCCTTGGGTTTTTCCCAATTCAATGTTTTCCAGTTGAAATATTTAAATGGATATCAGTTTTCTTTCCATATCAGAGCTTGTCCATCTCCGGTGCGACCCTGGCCCAGAAACGGACCGTCGTCGTTGTCGCCACCGTCGTCTGCTTCTGTGGTCGAGAGTTGCTTTGTCGAGCTGTGCTTCCAATATTTTTTTTGCTTCTTGTGTTTCCAAGCGATACATTCATTCATTCATTCTTTCAATCGATCGTTCAATCAATATATTCGTTCGTCAATCAAAAAGTTGATCAATAAACTAACGGATTTCGTTCTTAATATTTGATTGTTTTTTTTTGCAAAGAAAAGAAACTTTGGTTGGGTGACAATTTTTTATTTGCAATGAGAAAGTGCACTGTTTGACTTTGTGACACTCAACTTGCTTGTAGTTGTAGTGGGTCCAATCTTGTCCTTCAGAGTTGCGTCCTGGGTGGGGCATGCCTTTTCAATCCTGCATAAAGTCATTGAGTTCATAAAGCTGAGCTGATGACCCTACATTCACCAAAACGTGACCATTCGTGCCCGGGATAGACGCAGTCTCAAGCGATTGATTGAAAGCTATAATTCAGTTTCGCTATTAGCTGCATTTGGACCCGGGGTACATCAAAGGGCCAAATTAACTGATGATGTGGGTGAAGAGGGGGGTTACAAACTATTTAACGATAATTGGTTATGTCGCGCAGAGTAGCTCGGACCGAAGCTGGTGGGATTAGTGGGCACAGTTTGAGAAGCAATCTTCCGAAACAGCTGCTATTATTAGGTACGCGCAGACCCAATTCGTGGCCCATTGTTTTGGGTCTTCGAATGAGGTTGTAAACAAGCAGACGTTTGTGGGAATGAAATGCGAGACTCGGAATCTTCCACGAGCAGTCGGGCCCGGAGTATGTTTGCGTTCTCCGGAATGCTGGAAGGATGTTTGACATCCTCGCCTGCATTCCATGTTTGACTGAAAGGCTCAGTCCAACAGCGCATTGTTTATTCATACGCCGTGGGAATGAGTTATTCGAAGGCGAGAGAGCGTGGGTGTCGGCTGTTGCAGTGAAAGAAGATCTCTTATGCGCCCTTATGGCATTTCCGTCTGACCTTTGACCTCGTACGGGTATAATTTATGAATCAATTCGTGTCATCTTCTCAACTGCCAAACCTGCCAGTCCATCATTGATTATGAAACGAAATTGGGTTTGCATCACTCACAGCTGCACCAAACGCAGCACTGGAAAGTCCCACGCTATTTATGGAACTGAAAATGATTTACTGAAAACCCAATGAGCGGGCCATAAACAATAAAATTCTCAAAGCACTCAAAGGATGCAAACATCTGCTGCACTTCCTTAGACCGTTGAACATTAGTTATAAATTATTAATGAACAAATAGTACCACCTGGAGTGGACGGAGTGGAATTAACGTCATTAGACGACCTAGGCGTGAGTGCCGGAGAATGGCCGTAGGGTCTCTCCAGGTGGCTGAAGGGCGTGGACCTCATGGAGTTGTTTTCCAGTTCCGAAAGTCTGGGTATGGGCAGGAAAGGGGGAAGAGGGGGCGGAGGAAGGAAGGGACGACCCAATGGTGGCCTGGTGATTAATAGAAATTAGCTAACTGATATGATGAATATTAATCATTTGATTATGGAATTATAAATAACTGCAAACAAAGCAAATGTAGATTATGTTAATGAAATCTGACCTTGGAAAGGGCATCATCGGAAGAGGTCTAGGAACCTTCGGAGCAAGAAGGCCTGGAAAAGGTGGCAATAATAATGATGATGATGATGGTGACTATAGTATTTTAGCCTTGCTACAATCACTATCAGCATGGCTACATCAGTAGCATATCCTTACTGTAATTTTCTTCTGCTTTTTCTAACTCTTCCCTCGCTTCTTGAGTTCTGTGGTATTATTATTAACTCGTCACAAACATGTTTGAATGCATTATGTTAATTAGGATCAAATTGATTATCATAATTTGAACCGACTGAGCTCTCAAACTGTCCACTTCCTGTTGCAGACCCTTGGCATTCTTATCAGTCAGTCTGTACTGAAACTGAATAATTAATATTAATAAACAATTAATATATTATTATAATTAAGTAACAAATAATAATACTCGAGATTTTTTTCTTGTTATTATTAAAGTGTATTTATTCAGAATTTTAGAAATTAAATTCATTGATATAAAATGGGATGGCAAATTTGGCACATTAGAATTGTTGCTTACCCAACTTTCTTGAGCTTTCTTTTCCATCACTGCAAGCTGCAATCACAAACAGCACCAATCTCATCATTAAGTGTGAAGTATAATAAATATAATATGTAATGTTATTATTATTATTATATTTATTATTAAAAAAAGAACTAATTGATTAGTCAATAACAAAGTCAAGCAACCTTTTCCTTGTAGTTTGACTCAGCCATTTCAATTTCCTTCTGGAGTACCTCAGCCTCTGTCCTGGGATTTGGAGGGAAATGAAGTGATGATGATGACAATGATGATAATTATGATGATGATGATGATGATAATTGATACACTGAACTATTGTTTTATTGGTGATGAACACTGATATGCTGATTAACAGTGAGCAACTGAAATGTAGATCATGTGATCATAAAATCAACCAAATCAATCAAGTCCTTTCACATTTACATGTTAATTGCATTTACATTAATTAATTAATTAATTTTTTTAATAAAATTCCATTTAATTCCTGGAATTCAATTCCCAAATCGTTACTTGTGGTGATGGGCCATTTGCATGAGCTGGTTAATCTTCTCCTTGCTTGATTGGCTGTCATCGAGGCCTTGAAAATCCCTTTCTTCCAATTCGCTGAGTTTCCTCAAAAAAAAACAACGGCCAATCAGAATTTTGAAGACGTTTAAAAAAACCGAAAGTAATTTGTGACTGGTCGCGATTGGCCAGAAGAGAAGCCAATCGTGTCTCGGGTCAGAGCCATTCTATAAATACGAGCCAACGACTCACGAGGTCAACTCCTTCTCTCTGTCCTTGAAGTGGTTCGTGAGGACGTCGAGCCTGATGGAAGCCATTTTGGATGCCTTCTCGGACTCTTTGTACGACTGCACGAGGCTGTCCAGCTCCAATTTGGCCTTTTCAACTTTCGCTAGACGAGATGACATCGTCGTTACATTTATTATTTTCATTTATTAGTTAATATTTATCGACGTCATGGCAACAGACTGATGGCAGTTTAATAACGGGTAATTGACTATAACCTTCCAGGGCCCCGTTGTCACCCTCTTCAGCATCCAGGGCCTGCCTCAACGCCTCCAATTCTTCATTGCCCGAGTTCACCATCTTCTCTGTCTGCAATGGACAAACATGTCGATGCTGCTTGAATCAATCATTTGACCACGTGATTCGATCGACAGACGACCTCCTCGCAAACTGCCGAGTTCAAATCCTCACCAGCGACTTGTCGACGCGTTCTCCGAGTTTGTCGCAGACGCCACCTTCCTCGTCTCCGTTGGCAACCTGGCGATCGTCCGGCGACTCTTCCAGGATTCTCAACCTCTTCAGGGCAGGGCCCAGGATCTACGCAAAAGGATTACGTAATACGTTAGCATTCGTTATGCACGATGAATATGCATGAGCGACTAGATCACCAAACGAAGCCCACATTGTTCTCTTCTTCGAGGCGATTGCATCGGAGGCAGTTCAGTCGCTTCTCCTCTTCGAGTCGTTCCCGTTCTTTTGTGAGATCTTCAATTCTGTGGACCAATGGCCAAGTTGTTATTATTACTACTTCCCTTTTGTTATTATTTATTTATTAATATTATTAATTAATTAATATTATTAGACCACAATTATTTTATTTAGTTTTAATTTTTTTTTTTAATTTATTACTTGGTTGACAATAAACATAACAAATTGTTTTAGAAAAAAAAAAATAAATTAAAATTAATGTTAAAATGATATGCCCATGACAGGAATCTAAACTTATAAAATACTTTACTTTTCAGTCAGGTGATTGAGCTTTTCTGAGGCCTGTAATTGAAAATATATGTAAACATAAGATGATGATGAAGATGATGATGGTGGTGGTGGTGGTGATGATGAAAATGATGATGGTGGTGGTGATGATGAAAATGATGATGATGGTGGTGGTGCTGATGATGATGATGACAGTGCTCTTTATATGGCTGATAATAAAACTGATGAGACAACCTTCTCCTTGTCTTGCAGGAGACTGGAATGCCTGGCGGTCATTTTCTGGAGCTTCCCCTTCAGGGTGACTTCCCGTGGTCTCGACAGTTCGGATTCTTTCTAGAGTTGTGATTCGTCGTCGAATTTTTAAATTTAAAATTATAATTAAAATTAATTTGAATTAAGGAACCAAAAAAAAAAAATGTTTAACAAGCAAAATCCTGAAAATAGTTTTTTGAGCAATTAAATTTTAATTTAAATTATAATTAACAAAAAAATACAAATAAATAACAAAAAAAATACGGAATATAATAAACATTTAAAATATTTAAATTAACCAAATTAACATTCAACATCTTCTCAAAAAGAGGATCAAAAAATGGTTTCCAAAGTCACCTTTTCAACTTCTTCTTCGATGTTTTTTTGATTCTTCAGGAGTTTTGAAAGTTCCTCTTTCATGGACTTGTTCTGATAGAGTTTTTAATATTTATTATTATTATTACTATTATAATTACTATTATTATTATTATTATTACTATTATTATTATTATTATTATTATTATTATTATTATTATTATTATTATTATTATTATTATTATTATTATTATTATTATTATTATTATTCGAACGTTTTATTCAGCCCTGAACAATCCGTAAGATCACATCAACCATCTACCTCATCTAATATTTTAGGTCCTCCATTTGGTTAGGGATCACCCTAGGACCATCGCAATAATAAAATTATTAATAAATAATATTTTAATAAAATTGTCCGAGAAAAAAAGAAATTCTAAGAAACTACTATTATTATTATTAACACTATTATTACTATTATTATTATTACTATTATTATTATTATTATTTATTAACTTGATTAATAAACATCATTGTCTTTTATGCATCATAAATCTGTGACCAATCAATCAACCAACCAACCTTTTTAGTTTGACTGCTTCTCTTTTCCTTGAGTTCCTCCAGCTTTTCCAAGTCCTCCTTGACTTTGGTTTTTAGTTTTTCACTTTCCTTCTTCAACTCATCCCTCTCCACCTGTTTGTTGTCATCAACATATTCATCATCATCATCATCACCATCATCCTCATCCTCATCACCATCATCCTCATTATTATCATCATCATCATCCTCATCACATAGTAACAGTTTAATTCACAACAACAACATGGTGATTATGATAATCATCACCAACCATTACTTCCTCCATCTTCAACTCATCCCTCTCCACCTGTTTGTTGTCATCAACATATTCATCATCATCATCTTCATCACCATCATCCTCATCATCATCATCACCAACCATTACTTCCTCCATCTTCAACTTCAATTCGTCTTCTTCGAAAGTAATTTTTTCTTCCTCCATCTGTTTTTCTTTGAACTGAACAACAATAATAATTATTATTATTATTATAATTGCATGTAATTATTATTATTATTATGTTAATGATAATAATAGTTACAATAACAATAAACATGAATAAAAACAACAATGCTAATAAAACAATTTGAATAATAATAATAACAACACCCGTGACAGTTGACATGGTGAAACAAAAATATTAAAATGTCCAATTGCAAACATTGACTTCTAAATCGGTCCACTCGTAACGCCAAAGAATAAATAACAATTCCATCCAAATGCCACCATTAAAACATCAATACCTTCTTTTCCAGGGTCTCAAGTTCTTCCAGCATGGACTTTGTTTCTGCCTCGACTTTTGTAATTTCACTTTGCTTTTCATCTAAGACACCTGGTAAGGACAACCAACAAAACCATTCTTAAATGCATTTTACTTGAAATTCTAATCTAATCATTTTGGGAGAACTTGCCATGAGAAAAATTTGGATCTGGTGATTTATCCACCCATCCATCCACCCACCCATCCAATCACCCACCCATCCAATCATCCCTCATTCAATCTCTCAATCGGTCATGCCATGCATCTTGAACCAATATTCCTAACCTTTAATCGGTAGCAAATCAGCTTCCGCCTCAGAGGATGTAAACTGAAATTTGCAAATTAAAAGTAATTATGGTAAGGAATCTTGCACTATTTTTTTTATGTTACTGGCAACATTTTCTCAATAGATTAATTATTGGTTAGTCTTAATTAACAAAGATTCAATTCAACGACCAGCAACAATTCACTTAACAAGTTGTCAAGTTCAATGCCCAATTCACCTTGACTAACAAGTAGATGAGAAGAAAGCCAAGACAGAAATTGAAAATGAAGAAACATGTAGGATTTTCAATCCCTGATTCTCTGAAAGAGTTCTGTGCCTCCAAAGGAATCTGCCAAAACAACATTTTAATCATTTAATAATAAATTCATCCATTATTGCAAGCAAAATTTGGAAAATGATTTTAAGGATAAAAACTAGAAAAACTGATGTACAACATCCCTACCCATTGTTTTCCAAGATTAATGATCAGTTCATCTGACATATTAAGAATGCTAAGAGGAAAGTTAAGTAAGATGGAGAAGACTCCCCCAGAATCTTTATTTGTGTTGTCTAGAATATCCTTGCTAGTTTTGTCTAACTTTTCATCTTCAATTTTTTCCTTATCTAAATTTACAGTATTCTGTGGAGCCTCTTGGCCTCCTTCAAATAAAAATAGGTTAAATATTACAAAAAAGCTTCGTGAATATGTCAGCTGTTGAGTTCAACAAACTCACCCGAAACAGTGCCGGTGATCAGCAAAAGATGTAACGAAACAGAGAGAATGACTATAAAACGAACGCTCTTTTTGGAAATCATACTAGTATATCACATGTAATGAGTATGCATTTATTATGCGATTATTAATATTTGCTTCGTGATGAATAAAATACGGACATTTAGATCAGATAGGCACCAGATATTTCATTTGGCCACGTTGTTTATTTTCATTACTAATGTTAATTTAACTCTGATATTCACTTGAAATCTGATTTTTAGAAATATTTGCAGACGACAATTTGATCAAATGGATTTTTATTAATTCTAAATTTTTCTTTAAAAAAATTAATTAAAAATTAATATTGACTAATTGTATTATAAAATACCGTGAATTTAGAATATATAATAGCAAATTAACTGTTGCTTTTCACAATTTCATCTTTTATCTTGAGCACTACATTAAATCTATAACATTAAAACTTAAGACTAATTAGACACATGATGTGAAAAATATTAAAGAATTAAAGCCATTTTTAAACAATTATGGAAATTGATAGTTAACAAAAAACATTGAAACAGGTGATCTCAGCGAATATGCTTAAAGTAAATGGCAATACGCGATGTAGCGGCTGTTTTGTTGTGGCGGCGTCCAGTCAGAGCCTCTTAATAGCACCGGGATTAATTTTGAATCGGCTCTTCCTGCAAGTTTTCATTTGTGTCCGATGTCAAGTGAATCGGAGGTTATAGGATATAGCAAGATTTTTGCTATTGCAATTCTATTGATTGAAAGAGGGTAGTTGCGGATTGTTGAAAAACCATGAAGCTCAGAAACAGATGCCTGGTTATTGTTGCAACTCTTGTGGTGGCACTTATTTTATTACTAAAACAGCTAAAGTATAAAACTCATCCAGAGGAAAGAAATTATGAGATAACTGTTGAAGAAGACAACAAACTGGACTTAACATTTACTAATTTATCATCCGATGGTGTTATTGAGGAGGCTAGAGTTGACGTGACCACCTTAGAACTGTGGAGGAAGGTGAATGCCAGGTTCCGCCAGGTTCCCTTTCAAGATTCAACATCTGAAGATACATCTAACTTAGGAGATGAATTTGTCGAGGTTACTTACAATTGCTTTTGCATTTTAATGGATTCAAAACCTTTACTTTCCTTGTCTATCCAACTAGGCCATTGTCGTGCCACACTCTCACAATGACCCAGGTTGGCTGAAAACGTTGGACGAATATTATGAGGAGCAGACGAAATACATACTAGACAACATGATCAGGAAACTATCGGTCCTTCCAAACATGACCTTCGTTTGGGCGGAGTCTGTTTTCCTGGCTAAGTGGTGGGAGGAGCTTCAAGAGGGAGATAAGGAGGTCAATTGGAAGCCATGTAAAATTATAATAAGGATAATCTAAGGCATCCTAATTAGCCTAATTTATTCAACTCCGGACAGATTACAAAGTCATTGCTGGAGAGCGGCAGACTGGAAATCCTGGGCGGCGGATGGGTGGTGCCGGATGAGGCGTGCACCCACTACACTTCCCTCATCAACAACTTTCTGGAGGGCCACCTCTGGCTGTCAAAGAACCTCCAAGTGACCCCAAAGTTCAGCTGGTCCCTGGATCCCTTTGGCTACTCTTCCACCCTGCCCTACCTCTACAATAGGATGGGGTTCGAGGGAGCGGTCACGCTGAGGATACACGCAGACATCAAGGACTTGATGTACAAGAATAAACTTTTGGAGTTCAACTGGAGACAGGTCTGTTGCAATTCATTTTCTTGGTTCTTTGTTTCTTGACTCGACATTTTTTTTGCCTGCAATGATTGGCCTTGGTGACTGCTTTCTGCTTTTGTATGAAGTTCTCAGACGTGAATTTAGGTCAACGGATGGATGGATGAATGAATGGATGGATGGATGGATTATGGGTTTTGGGTCGAACCTTTTGTCTTTGGACGTGGGAATTTATTGCTTCCCGTCAATCGGGCACGAAGCACGACGCTTTGAACAACAGTTTCCCATCGTTTTGTCATTCATTCTTGATGTAACTTTTGTTAATTCACTGCTTCATTCAATCCTTAATTCACTCGTGCATTAGTTAGTTCGTTTCTGCATTCATTCACTCAATTCATCCAAGACTTCTCATACTGTTCCCAGTCTACAGTTCAGATTTTAAATTGTGTTCTCACACATCAACAATGCTTTCTTTGTGATTGAACATGCATTTCTATTTGTGAGTTCTTCAGGTTTTAAATTTTTATTTGAACTAAAATGCTCCTAAAAGAGACCCTAAAGATGGATTGAATGTAGAAGGAATGAGTCACGGAACGAGTGACTGTTTCGTGGATGATTTGTTGTGTTAGTCAAGTTATGATGACATTGACTTGACTCTCAGTTTTGTTGTGCAAATGTTTTGTTTCTTTTTTTAAAAAATTAATTACAATTAAATCATATTACTTAAAAGAAATTAATCATAAATAAATATTTATGTTAATATTTATGTTAACCTGCAACACTGTTTGAAATTGTTTACACAAACTAATTTCTTTTTTCTTTTATTTTGGCGGTTCTGTTATTTTTGACCACCTAGCCGATGTTGTTATTATTGATGACGGTGATGGCGATGATGGCGAAGGTGATGATGATGATGGTGATGACGAAGAAGATGATGATGACGACGATGATGGCGAAGGCGATGGTGATGATATCGATGATGATATTGCCTGTGAAATGTCCATGAAAGCCATTCTTGACCATCTTCCTTGTTCCAGTCATGGGACAAGAGTTACTCTTCAGACATGAGGACTCTCGTTCTGCCCTTCATGCTGTACAACATCAAGCACCAGTGCGGTCCAAACCAGCAGACCTGCCTCCTCTTTGACTTTAGAAACGTAAGGTTACCTGTATTTCTGGCGTAGCACCTGCACGCATATTTTTTTTCTTGTTACCTTCATTAAGTCGTGTCTATTCGTCGATATTTTAATAAATTATGATAATTATGATTAAGATAAAGAGCAGACATTTGGAATTTTTAAAACCATAATAATCATTACCATTCATCCTGCAACATTTCCAGACATACTAATTGCTTGGTGGCAGACCTTAGGTTAGCGTGATCACACGTCTACCTGGATTGCCTGACTCATACCTGCTATTATAGGATATCTCAGACATGACATTATAGCATATTTTGTAATTGACATCATAGGATATGTCATAAATTTATCACTTTTATTGAGCAAAATCCAACTGGGTACAGGCGATCTGAATATCTATTCTGGATTGATCCTAGACCGAACACGGATCCAACCATGGATCGGATTAGAATCCACATTAGAACGAGAATTCAACTTGTCACAGCTAGCTCAGATGTTTTGAATACCAACGATAATAAATTGACTGACTGTATCACTAGGCCTGTGCTGTTGTTGTTATTGATATAGTAAGTCAATGATAATACTAGTAATAACAATAATAATAATAATAATAAACGTGGCATTGGATAGCATTGGATATATAGTATATATTGTACACAGACATCCCCCTAAAGGCATAAACATCACATTTCTATCTTCACCCCACCCGACCGAGATCGATCGATCAATCGATTGACACCCACCGCCAATCGAACAGATACGAGGAGAGTTTTCTGAGTCCAGGGCAGAGAAGGTCACCGGGGACAACATCAAGGAACTGGCGGAGAAGTTGTCCTTGCAGTATCGGCTGAAGGCCTCCATGCAGAGGAAGTAAGATGGCCGACGATGATGTTGCTTTCTTTTTGTATTTTTCTGTATTCTTTGGTACTCAGCCATGTTGAGCTTAGTTTCCTTGCATGTTGGGGGTAAAAACCTACCCACCAAGTGACCCCAACACCTCTACTGGGGGAGAACACCTCATAACTGGTGTTACAAGTATCTCTTATGTCAACACCAATAATTACAATCAATAGCAATGATTATAATAATATTATAATAGTAATAATAATAACAATAATAATAATAATAATAATTATAATAACAACAATAATAATAATAATAATTATAACTAATAACAACAATAACAATTTGTTCACACGAGCTTCTAACCCTATTGCCTACACCACCATCATCATCATCATCATCCACCGTCATTGAATAGGACAAATATTTGCAGTGTTCGATAATTTATTTGTTTTATAATTTTAATCTTTTTAATCTGACACTTTAAAACATTATTTTGTTGAGTTCCCATAGAAATGCGATACATATTTAGTCGAAGCATTATTTTTTTTTATATTTTATTTATTTATTTATAAAATAAAAATAAATTTATTTAAAAAAAAATTATAAATTTCATCAAACGTAATAAATATTTTAATAATAATGAGTCATAATTATAATATTTTTTTTAGTAATATATATGACCAATTTTTAGTAATTGCAATTATATTAATAATCACAATTCTTTAATAATAAATTAGGAATAATTTCCAAATTAAGTTTTTCGAAATCTGTTTTCAATTTCTGAAAACCGCAGACAGTTACTACAACCTAAGCATAGAGTGTTGTAAGGTTGTCGTTTGTGATGAGTGTTGTTGGTGAGATTCAGAACTCAGAAGGACCAAATCAATAAGAAGTGTTTCAGTTGTGCACAACTCAGGTCTTTCTAAATATGAAAAGTGTTCATCAGATGTCTTGGATCTGTCGCCAGTCGAGCAATTTTTTGGTTGTTGTTGTTGTATCCTGTTGGCTGGCACGACTGTTACGCTTAATGTGTCATGTTGTCGTGCATAAACACGATTGTTGTTGTTGTTGTCGTCCAACAAAGTGCTTATTCACTGTCAACGGGCTCCTTGCAAAGTCACAAAGCCAAACAGTGTGAGTCCACACTAACGTAAAATTCAATTCCTTTTAACAAAAACCACATAAACATTAAATGAACAAATGATCAATAAGTTGATAAACAAATTTTTTTTTACTAAGAAGCATCTTATTGTTATCAGTTTGTATATAAATAGTTTGTATTGTATAATTTATTATTTGTATGATTACATGGTTCTAAACTCTTACAACAACAACAACAACAACAACAGAGCCAAACACAATCTGAATCATTCAAACCAACGAACACACACACGCACACATATGCACGCAAATGTTGATCTAACGTCAAATCTATTATCGAACCCTGGGGAGTTTTTAAGAAAATACTTTTAAATTCGACAGCAAGAGGGTAGTCCTGATCCCGCTAGGCGACGACTTTCGCTACGACAAGGATGTGGAATGGGACCAACAATACAACAACTACATGAAACTCTTCGACTACATCAACAACAACCCCAGTCTCAAGGTCAAGGCCAGGTTCGGGGTCGTAGCGGATTTCTTCAGGGCTCGGGACGGTGGTCTCGACACGAGCAATGAGCAGCAAGAGTATGCAATTCATGTTTGGAATTTTATTTTTAATCTATTCATGTTGTCATAAAAAAAAATAATTTAAAAGCTTGTTCGGAAGTCATTTTCATTTTATTTATTGACCATCTAAAGCCTACCCACCCACGTCATTCATTCATTTATTCATTCATTCACTCACTCACTCACTCACCCATTATCATTCATTCATTCATTCATTCATTCATTCACTCACTCAATCACTCACTCACCCACGTCATTCATTCACTCGTTCATTCACTCATTCATTCATTCACTACATCTTTAAGGAATTATTCGAACTTCTTTCTCGACTGCCCAACTTCTCCGCGACATTTGACGACGCACCCCTTTGACGCCAAAAAAGTCAACATTTTGTTGGCCTGCATTTCACTGTTTTTAACGACGACGCAAAGATTGAGTCGTCATCGGTCCATTCAGCCCCGTGACTTAAGGTTCGGTTGCTCGAGTGTCAGGTGTTTGATACATCAACACTCGACACGTTTCGAGATGTTTTTCTGTTTCTTCTTCTCCTTTGTTAATGTTTGCTCAGTGAAATCTGTTTTTGGATTCTATTACTTAGCAACAGTTTTTCTAATTAGGTCATATAATTAGGTCAAAGAGGGGGCTGGAGGTGGACTGGGGAGAGAGTTTGTCAAAGTAGCATGAATTTTGTGAAGATTCTGTGTTTTGTTTTTGTTTTTTTTAATGATTCCCCTACTTTGCAATGACCTGCATCCTCATGAAATTCACCCACTAAAAAAAAACCCTTCAACTTATTGAAGCAGTTGTTGTTGTTATAATTCAAATACAGTCAAATCTCGCTACTATGCCACTTTTACTCGGACCTGACAGGTGGCATAGTGTCAAGACTTGACTGTAGTTAACTATTATTATTATAATTTTTTAAGATAATTATAATTCAAATGGTCAACCTCCTTCTCAACAATCATCATCACGTCTTTCAATGAACCATGTCGTACGCTGTTCTTCCATCTCGACAGGCAACCACCGACTTCCCTCTCCGGAGACTTCTTTCCCTACTCGGACCGCGACGGCGACTACTGGACCGGCTTCTTCTCCACTCGGATGTGGATGAAAAGGCTCGGCGGGATCCTGGCCGCGAGGCTCCACTCTGCCGAAGTGCTTCACCTGAGGTCGAGACTTTACGCAAGGAGCAGGGGAATTAAGAGGTGAGGTATTGACTGAGTTACTGACTGAGTTGAGTCACCTCGCTCCGTCGGTCTTGGTTTTTTGACGTCGAGTTGTTTATTATTAACGATTATCGTTAATTAATAAGTCATTAATTTTCAAGTCGGAGATTTAGACGTGACTTTTTAATATCAACTGCCTTTAAAGATTGACTTTTAAAAGAAAATTAGAGGGAATTGAATTTAGAAACTGGAAATGATTTTTCGCTTGAAAGAGTCAGCGACAAGACATTGGAGAGACAACACAAACTCCTGAGCCTGGCCAGGCAGAGTTCGGCTCTCTTCCAGCACCACGACGCGGTCACAGGCACCTCGAAGGATTTCGTCGTCGAAGATTACCAGTCGAAACTGCTTCAGGGTATACGCTACGTGGACCAAGTCATGGAAAATGCTCTGGACAGCATGGTGGAGAAGGACGCGTCGGCGAACCGTCCGTCTCTGGGAAAGACTCGGGTGCTGTCGGAGCTGCTGGACCTCAACGTGCCCGACTATCTGACCGTGGGCGGAGAGGGCCTGCAGCTGGTCATCTTCAACGTCCTCCTTCGGAAGTTCGACGGACTGGTGACTCTGCCGGTCGTCTCGAGTACGCAATACCTTTCGCTGACGAGGTACAGCGAGAAGGAGCGAGCGTTCGTTCAAGTGGAATGCCAGATCCACAACTCGAAGAAACTCGTTCTGTCGTTCCATGATGTTCTCGAGCCGCATCAACTGGCCGTTTACAGGGTCGTTCCCTCCATCACAGCATGCGACGTCCCCAAATTGGAGAAAGTCGACGACGGGGATCCGACTTTCACTCTGGATGGCAGTTTGGCGGTCACCTTCGACTCTTTGACGGGACATCCTCGGAGCATTTCCAGCGGCACCGGTAGCCACAAGATGACCACGAAAACCGTCATCAGTTTCCATCTCTACGAGGGCATCAAGGACGGCGCCTACATTTTCGGACCCAGGAAGGCCCCGATAGATTTGAGCTCAAAAAACGAAGTGACCATGAGCAAGGGTCCCCTCTTCGATGCTGTCATAGTGAACATCAAGGACATAGCCAGGTTGATCTACAAAGTTCCCTCCAAAGAATCGGCAGAAGCTGGTCTCGTAGTCGAGATAGAGACGAACGTGACTCGAAGGGCCAGCGTCAACCTGGTGATGCGCCTTTCCACGGACGTAGACTCGGGTCGGAAATTCTTCACCGACTCCAACGGATTCTCCTCAGTCACGAGGGAAAGAATGCCCTCCCTTCCGGTCGAAGCAAACTTCTACCCTGCCACCTCCTACATCTTCATAGAGTCATCGTCATCGAAGAAGAAGAAGAGCAGGAGGAGCCCCAAATCGCAGGCCGAGACGAGCGACAGAGACGGAGACGAGGAGCTAAAGAAGAGGCTGACTCTCCTCATGTCCGACCCGCACGGAGTGAGCAGCACCTCCCCTGGAGTCATCGAGGTCATGTTGGATAGGAAACTTCCCTACGACGACGGCAGGGGACTGGGCTCGGGCGTGGAGGACTACACCCCCACCAAGACCCTCTTCCGAATTCTTCCCGAGGCTTTTCTTAAGAGCCCCGAATCGGTGAAAGTCAACCGCTCTTCTAGCACGAGGCACCCGTCCTTGGTCGCCCTGAAAACTCTGGAGACGATGCAGCGACCGCCGGTTCTCGCTGCCATAACCATGTTTGAGGACAAGGAAAGAAACGAATACTTCTACAATTACCCTCGGATCGACTCCTCCTCCATTCCTTCCGAAGTTACCCTGGCCTCTCTGAGAAATCTCGACGAGGGATCTCCTGAAATCATCTCTTGCCATCTGGTCTTGCACAGGTTTGCCGTAGAGTCCCACCTGATGGGATCTGACACCCTCGACTCGGAGGGCGTCGTGATTTACAAAAATCAGGCATTTTCCGGCAAGCAGACCTGGAGAAGTTGTGACCTGAAGGTCGGAAACATCTTCCCCGAAACCGTCGTTCGCACTTTGATGGAGACCTCGTTGACCATGTCGCAGAAGGGCAGCATCGTGGAGCCCCAGCGAGGGCTTTGTTTCAATGCCTCGACTTTGAATTCCTTCCGAGTCATCTTCTGAGAGTCACGGACCGCGGGCGACGTTGCCAGCGCTATAAATATCACTTTGTAATTTCCAATGACTCATTGATGTCTTTCTTTTATGTTTTCCTTATTATTGTCGCTGACAACAACGATCGGCCAGTCGTTCGTGTCGTTGTAACTTATGTTTGAATGTTAAACTTGTTTTGGTCACGATCGTTTAGCATGGTCGCCACGGTTACCAACAAAACGATCTGCAACTCGCGTGATGCGACTCTTTTCTGTACACTTCTTGCTACTTGTACAGTAGTAGTACAGACTCAGCAGCATTCTCCTCTCGGATACGAAAAGTCATTTCGCATTCCTGCTCGTTGTCAAAGTCGCTCTTGGTTCGAATCGCTTGGTTTTTATTGGCCCATAAATTCTCTGTGATACTGCATCCTACCCTCTCAGAAAGAATTCATTCAAGATGGATGGATGGAATTGTGGATTCTCAGAAAATGAGTTGCAAGCTGAAGCAGTGTATCGGTCCGTTGCCAATCTGATGGCACGTCTTCGTCGTTGTCCTACCTTTTATCTAAGTCGATTGCAGAGTTTTTGCATTTGCCACGTTAGAAATAGTTTGGATGTGACATTTGCTGAATTATTAAATTAATAATAAATAAATAAATGAATTGAGTCATTTGAGTTATTAAATTGTATTTATTTATTCCTATAGATGATTGTAAATTAATAACCAATATCTTTTAATCTGTGTTCGATTTTTTGTGTACTTGAATGAATTGTATTTTGAAAGACACGAAACGATACTTTGGATGAAAATGGGACGATAAATTGCTTTGTTCAATTTATTCAATTTTTTTGTGCATATTTAGAAGTATGTAATGCAATCTGTTGCCATTTTTTGCTTCATTCCTTTCAGAGGATGTCAGAGTTTGTTTTAGGACTAGAATAATTTCTCCAGCAGATTTAGAGGAAGGTTAGTCAATAGTATTAGCTGTCATATTTCTTGCATAAACCAGTCTAAGTCTAGTTAGAGGATTAGAAGCATTTAATAGAGGTCCTTAGGGGTATAACTTAATTAATTGTATTAATTAATTAATTGTAAATGCCTTACAATTACGTTTATGTACACTTGTCAATGAATTAGTTTATCGTTCTATGCATCAGCAGACGAGCATCAGGATGCAAATGAGCCCAGAGATTCATTGAAAACATTTCTGGTGCAAATTCGCCTGACGAATCCAATTTATTCCCGCTATTCGCGTAGCTCTGGCAAGTACAAGTGGTTGAACGTGCAGGGAGTTTGTCGTACTAGTATTTGTGACTGGTTGTACAACTGCCAGAGGAGTCAAACGAATTCCAGTACAAGGATCCACTCGCGAATATATTTGAGGCTTGTAAGCTCTGTTTATTACTGTGTGCTTCTGCGTGTCGATGGCGACTTTGGAATACTTCGTCAAATGCGTCTCTGGATTGCTGAGTTTTCCTCTCTACTCGACTCTGCTCTTAGTCGTACTTTTCGTGATCTCCTATAGACTCATCGAGAGTAGACTACTTCTAACGGAGGTCCAAGTTCTTCCACCTAATGAACGCGATCACATGGAAAGTGCAGACAGTTTCAGACATCTTATGGAATCTGATGGACAAAATGGCATTTCACAAGTCCAAGAGGAATCTGAGCCAACTCGCTCTACTATCGAAGATTTGACGCAGACAACACCGTCGACGGAGACGACAGAAAATCTAGTTGATCATGGAAGCGAGGTAGGACCAGCTGAAGATGTTCCCAGTACTGGTAGAAAACACAAACAAGAAAGTACAAAATCCAATGAAGACATCAAAACTTGTGGTGGAGTGAAAATGGACCATAGAAGTCCAATGTACTTTCAAGTTATTTTCCTCGGAGATTCAGGTGTGGGAAAGACATCTTTCATGCGTCAGTATTGTGCCTCGTCTTTCGAAGACAAACTGCCGACTACAGTCTGTGGGTACACAAAGCATTTTGTACTTATAATTATACATAATTGTATTTACAAATACTTAAACCTGTGAGTATTTGTATCTGTACCTGTATTTGTGAGTAGTTTTTATTTACCTGGCAGAGATTGCAAAGTCATTCGTTAGGCTGTGGAAAAAGAAGAGACTGTGATGACCATTTTTAGGAAATATAACTTAGAAGTTATTATAGTGAACATAGCATAACGGATTTATATAATAAATAATAATTTATCTGAAAAAAATCAAGTTATTTAACTTCCTTAACTTCAAATATTCATTTGATTTTTAAGGCATAGATTTGATGGTCAAGAAGACAACGGTGGATGGGACACCTGTGGTGCTACACCTCTGGGATACTGCGGGCCAAGAAAGGTCATTTGAGATGAAGGATTCACATTCAATAATAATAACAATAACAATAATATTAATAATAACAATAATTATGATACGTATGATATATAATATTATAATACATAATGATATATTTGATGACCAATTGCAATAATAACACTTTTACTAGTATGTTGCGATGATGAGGACGACGACGTCGACGATGGAGATGATGTCCCTATTAAAATTCAAATCAGGTTCAGAAGCATCACCATGCAGTACTTGAGAAAGGCAGACTGCATCGTGGCCACCTACGACGTTGGCAGGGAGGACACGCTTGCGAACGTCAGGGACTGGCTGACAGCTGCCGAGGTAGTCGCTACCATCGCCATCGACGTCGTCTTCATCATCATCATCGTCGTTGTTGTCATCGTCATCGATCAGCTGACTAAATGGCCTGACATTTCCACCCGAAGGATTCGCTGGGCAGCCTGGATAGGATCGTCCTTGGAGTAGTTGCCAATAAATCCGACTTGTTGTGTTCCGAGACGCTCAGACGAGGAGGCGGATCCAAAAACATTCCATCAATCAACGACGTCAGCGACGACGACGACGACGATGACGGCGGTGATGACGACGGCGATGATGATGATGATGATCTTTTCCGTTACATGTGCCTCGTAGAAGGAAAATTCCTAGCCGAGGTGACTCGGTTTCTCGTTGCAAATTGCAATCTTTGAAAGGTTAATAGCACGTGGTCGTCATCGTCGTCGTCGTCGTCTTCATCACAGCAGTCGTCATTTTCATCTTCATTTTTCCAGAAACTAGGGGCTGTTTTCGGCGTCTGCAGTTCCAAAACCGGGAGGGGGATCTCGAAATTTATGAAAACCGTTTGCAGGTACATTTGACATCATCATCGTCGTCTTCGTCATCATCATCATCATCATCGTCATCATCACCGACGTTACTGTCGTCATGATACTGATGATGAAAGATTCATGACGTGGAGCTGGCAACGGAACAGTTTTATCACAGGCATGATCTTTGTCTTCCATCAGCTTTGACTTGCCTCGTCTGCTCTTGGCAGCTCCATCTCCATCGTCGTCGACATCATCATCCCCTTTGGCCATTCTTTCATAACTGTCATCTCTACCGTCCATTCATCAGCCAGACAAACAGCAACCGTTGGCATCCATCCTGGACCACCATCACATTGTGCCACACCATCATCGTCATCGTCGTCCTCATCATCATCGTCGTTGCCATCATTCGGTCGCCTTAACGACAGTCGTCAACGCAGGAATCTTGTGGATAAATGGAACAGTTGTCCAGCCGAGGAGAAAGGAAAGTCTGGAAAACCTGAGGATGTCGTCGTCGGACTGGAATCGAAGCGGAGACTGGAGAAGATCAAGTCTTTTCAGTGCTGCTGAAGAGTACAGGCGAAGGGGGATGGATGGATGGAAGGACTAACGTATGGATGGATTGGCGGATGGGTAGAAGGTTTGAGTGCGTGAAAGGATGGGATTTTCTTTGGAAGAAGGGGAGAGAGAATTCTTCTTATTAAACTTAGATTTTAAATTCAGTTTTTTTTCTCTCTGAAAATCATTTTAATTTTTGTTTTATTTTTAAATATTCGCCTGTCAAACAGCAAACAAATAGGTCCGTTCCCGGCTGAAACACATGCGATCATAGCTGGACGACGATTAATTAATTGGATGGATCGATTAATAGCGATTAATTAATTAATTAATCGTGAGAATTTAATTGACAGACGACAAACCAAACCATGAACCATCGTCACTGCTTCACGTTTTGCAGGATTTGCGATCAACACGCGACCATTAGGAAAATATGGCGTCGCCTCGTCTCACATTTATAGCCATATATTTTATAATGATGATACGAATACAAAATAATAATAATAATAATAATAATAATTAGCTTTCGCCCTCCTTAGTAATTCCCTCCACTGGTCCATAAAAGTGACCCAATTAACCAAGCCCGCATTGGCTGACCTCATTGAATGAGGTCAGAGGTCAACTCATGAATGTGACCAATCGAGAGAAAAGTCGAGCGTCCTTTCAACTCGTTGTTGTAAAAATTTTAGGAGGTCCATTTACATGCAATCCTACCTTGGCCTGTTCATCCATCCTTCCACTCTTCCATCCTTCCATACATCCATCCACCCATCCGCCTACCCATCCATCCATCCATCAACCCATCCGCCAATCCATCCATTCACCGGCTCAACTCAACCAATATTACCAGTTGGCTGTTAAGAGTCGTCTCAAAGATTAAAAAAAAAAGAATTTTATTCGAAATATTTCACACACATGCACACTTACACAAGCACACATTCTCCGCTTAAATATTACAGGCTGAACGATGACGACGACGACGACGATGATGATGACGATGACGAAGAGATCAAGACGCAGGTCATGACTACAGGGTCGGGTTGGATGACGTTGACGACGACGACGATGATGATTACTATAAATAGTCAGCAAGAAAAATTTACTCGGTGATGATGATGATGATGGTGATGGGAACACCAAGGCATTGAGTAATTTCAACGGCGATGATGACGATGACGACGACGACGATGACATTGATGGCTTCAATAAGATGACGAAGACGATGACATCGCACCGTCACAAGGATGACGTCATCGTGACGACACGTCAACTCGTCGCATTCGTCATCAGTTAGACGACTGAACGTCCACGAACGAACGAACGAACGAACGAACCAAGATGGCGGAAAGTGCCGCTTTAAAATACTGGCGGTAGATGACCACCTCTCTATATGTATATCTCTCCCTTTCTCTCACTTTCTGACTCACTCTCTCTCTCTCTCTCTCTCGATTTTTATTTTTGTCTCGCTGTTTTTCTCATTTCAGAAGAAATGGGGGGGGGGAAAAAAATTAAATTTAGAAAAAAATTACGTTTTATTAAAATTATTTTTTTTCTTAAAATCCGTGTTTAAGTTGTTGCGTTGTTCCGACAACCCTGCCTCTTCAAGTCTTTGTTGCATAGTCGAGAGAAGAACAAAAAAAGCGTATTTAACTTTAAAAACATCATAAATGAAATTCAAAAACATTCCAACGTGAGGGCTAGGGTTAGGGCTAAGGTTAAAGTTGGGGTTAGAGCTAGGGTTAGGGTTAAGGTTAGGGTTAGAGCTAGGGTTAGAGTTAGCGTTACTATTAATATTACTATTTTCTAAACCCCGTTGCCTCATTTTCTGTTGCTTTATTACAATTTGTCAGGAAAACAATTTAAAAAAATGTTTAAAAGTAAAATTCACGAAAAAAAAAAAGATTCACGGGAATGAATGAAAAGTCGACCTCCTTATCGGCCTATCGTGTGAAAGAGCTGCTAGCCCCGATAAGTCTGATTGGTCAGTTTGAAAGTTCGAACGGACGAATCCGCGGACCCGATTGGCTGGCCGGTTGAAAGTGATTGAACCCGTGAGTCAACCGTGCCTCTGCAGAAGACGAACACGGTGAACAAATGACTCGTTCAATACTGTCCGTTGATAACTTCATATGCTTGGAATCCATGTCCAGATCCCGTGATAACGACGACGACGGTGGTGGAATTTCTGTGAGGCGATTTACTTCTACTCAATGAGTGGGCTGGGGTGGAATAGTTGGGGAACTGGGGTGGGTGGGTGGGTGGATGACTTCGTTCCCTCCTATCATATTCTCTCCTCTTCCTCACACCACGAGTAGTCGGAGTGCTTCTTGCGTACTATGCCGATCAGTACGCAGGCATAGAAGAGGTTGATTACCTGCGAGGATTTCAATCGTTACTCGTCATCATCGATCAATCGATTAAGCTATCGATCAATCAATTAATCAATTTTCAATCACAGGATAACTGAAGTATGGATGGATGGTTGGAAGGAGGGATGAATGAACGCTCGATGGACAGACGTTTAGACGTCATTGATGAATGGTGGACAAAACGACAGATGAATGAAAAGATGGCTGCACTAGGGGATGCTTTCATAACTGGATGCTACAACGAGACATCATTATCATGACGACTTCAATGACATTGGTTGACTTCAATGACTTCGGTCATCCATCGTTCATCGTGGGGAATAATCATCTGTCGGAACTTTGTCAATGCTTCATGAAGATGATGATGACGATGACGATGATGGTGATGATGATGATGATGACGATGATGGTGATGATGATGACGGTGATGGTGATGATGATGATGATGACGACGACAATTTTATACTCAACGATGGCAATGTTAATATTAGAAACAACAATAACAACAACAACCGCTACAACCAACAGCAACATCAACAACAACAGAAACAAAAAACAATGATATTGTGAATAATTTTAAAAAAATTTAATAACTGGCACTGGATGCGATTCTACGTGGATGTACATCATTCACTTCTACTGCGAAGTGCACACAAGAAGCAATTTACATCCTTAATTGAATTAAATGCAAAAAAAAAGAAATTGGATTTTTCATAATTAATTGAGAAATTAAGCAAATTAAACAAATTGAACAGCCGAAAGAAATATGTCCGAAAACCTAATTACGAAGGGAAATTAATGTTAGTAAAACTGTGGACCAAAAAAATAAAATATCTGAAATATTAAATATTATATTTGATATTTATTATAAATATTAAATATTATATTTGTTTATTATAAATATTTGAAATATTAAATATTATATTTAATATTTATTATAAATATTTGAAATATTAAAAATGTCAAGAAGGAATAATTTGTAAAAGTTTTTATTTCCAAGTACTATTCAATCCTTCCATGGTAAATGTTAGCGAAATGAGCGATCGTTTGCACCGAAGATCCCCTGCCATCTGACGATTGAAATAAAACCAGGGAGGGTAGGGTCATCCTCCCCGGGGGGAGCTTTAACCCCCACATAACTTTGTTGGCCATTTTGCAAGCTCTGTACATAATATGAAGCGCTGCTGTTTGACATTATTACAGCTTAATTTATTAATAATAAAACGCATTATTATTATTATTATTGTTATTATTATTATTATTATTGTTGTTGTTATTATTATTATTATTATTATTATTATTATTATTATTATTATTATTGTTATTGTTGTTGCTGTTGTCATTGATTACCTGGATAATTTGAATTAGTTTGTATAATAATAATAACAATAATTATAATAATAATCATAATAACAATAAATTATTGTTAATTATAAGAATAATAATAATTATAATAACAATAAATTATTGTTAATTATTATTATGCTCGTGTCAAAACGATCCACTCATCGTTTCCAAGTCAGACGTCATTGACATCTCCAATGACAGGAAAACCTCTTTTGTAAATAATATCTTTAAATAATAATTTTAAATAATATCTTTTTAATGAAATGTTTACGACGATGAAATTAATTTGCGGTCCTGGACAACTTAAAGTACACAAGTACAAAAGCACAAGAGTACGTTGAATAGAAAGAGTACTTTGTAAAAAGCTCTATTGAAAATATATTCTAGATATTTTTCCTAAATTTAAAAAAAACTCCATTAAAGAAATTTAATAATAACGTCATTAATATTTTCTCGGTCGCTTGCAATTTCATCATATTTACCTTATTTTTAATGTATTTACATATTAAAAAATAAAAAAATAATATTTATTTTATAACCTGAAGTACGTCGAGAAATATGACACAGGTCAGAGCGGGGGCATGAACCTTGGCCAGGTCAATGACTGCAGGGTGACATCCCTACGATACGAGGTCACGAGGTCAGTTATCGATCAACCGTCACGTGGTTTTATAGCGTAAAATCGACTCCTAAATCAATAAGCGTTCTATAAACGTTCGTCCATTCGAGTTCTTGTGTCATCAAAAATTCATATCTAAAGGAATTCAATTCATTCCAAAACAAAACTCAAAAAATGCATCTCCATTCCACCCAGCCCCCAACCCCCCCCCCCCCAACAAAAAAGAGGCACCCCTGGTTCGTGACCAAAAGAGAGGGGGGCGTCATGATGCGTGAGAGGTGGGCTCTCCAAAGAAGTGTTATCGCTAACCAAGAAATATGACCGCACGCTATTTATTGTCTTTACTGCCCAGGAAAGCCGGCAAGACTCTTCTGAGGGAGTGCGCGAGGCTGGGCAGGGTAGAGTGGATTCGAGGTTAGGGTAATGTCGAGAGGGTTCGTAGGATAGGGAGTAGGGTTGATCGGGATAGACTAGTCTGGGTGGGTTGGTCGAAAACTCGAAGCGACCTGGATAACAAAAATCGCGAGAGTTATTTGTTGACCTAAAGACACCCAATGGGACTGCAGATCTGACGCAACTGGAAAGAAATGTTTGTTAAATTGGTGACCGATGATCGACAGGGGATTCATTTCCAGTCACGGAATCATGGCAGGGCACTGGAAGAGGAGCCATCCGGAACGAAATCCAGGAGAAGTTTTGGATGCTTCTTTAAGCGATTGCCCTCGGTTCCATAACTCAAAAGACCCTGACATCACGAGGAAAGGAAAGACAGTCATTAGTTGGAGTCGACTTCGTCGGTTCCTAAGATGTGAAAAGGTCGTGCGAATGCGTGCGGGTTTATGAGAATGCACGCGAATTGGCAGGATTGAAGGCAATTTTTTATTTCCTCGACAAGAAAAACCGTTCACTCGCAGAAGAAATAGGATGCGTCTTCCTGTCTTTTCCTTTCCTCCTTTCAACGCACATTCCGTCCATCAACCATCCACCACCCACGCACCCATCCATCCATCCTTCCACTCTCTGCTACACCCTCCGTTTCTCCGACTGCTCCACCAAATATCCCGTGACTTTCAAAACCTCCCAACTCCTTCATTCCATCTTCCAGGCGAACATTTTCCAGAAAACTCCAGCCTACAAGAATCCGGAAACATTGCCGGACCCTCTTAATGAATGCCTGGCGTTACGGGGTTGACATCTGGCTTTAAATCAAAGTTTCGCAAAAGTCAACGCATCATTAGCGGCTTGTTACTTCGCGAAATTCCGCTTTTCCATCCCTCTATCTTTTTGCTTTTTCTTCTTCTTCATCATCATCGTCCTCATCCTCTTCGTCGTCTTCGCCGTTTCTTTTCCTTCTTTGCAAATCCTTCAAATTATTTTCCGACTAGACGCTAAAATGAGCGTATTAATGCGAGGACAACGTCAACCTATGGCTTCAGGAGTGCGCGGAGACGCGCCAATTTCACAGTGGAAGTGACTGATCATAAGAGTTCTCAATCATTCTCCCATCTACCCAATCTACCCACCCATCCACTCATCCAGTCCATTCACAAACACGCACAAGAAAACGCTCCCCCCCCCCCATTCATTGCTAGGTAATCAGAGATGCCATTTCAGCCGTTTGCAGGGGTGGCGGAGAACAAAGCTTTCCAAAAAATTACTCTTAGACTTTATTTTTTTGTGTCATTGTCGAAAGTAAAAAGTCCTGTACCTTAATTTTGAGGTATCACGAAAAGCCGAGGGAGAGAGAGATAGGGTAAAAGTCCAAATAACGACTCACTGCCAAATCCTTGTACTGATACCAAGTACTGATACCATCCCATCGATATCTAACCATTCATTCGATTTCCAAATCTCCCGACTATTCACTTCTCCCCCATCCGGCCACCCACCTAACCTGCGTGTGCACGTGAACAAACTCCTGCTGGCTGTTTGGAAACTGGAGCCTCATCGCTTCCAACTGGCAGAGATAGTCTTTCGGAATGAGAGCCGACGACGACACCGGCGACCTCGGCTTCAACGACCTCTTGCGGTCTTCGTCGCTTCGTTTCCACTTGCGGTGGTCTTGATTGCGGACGTGGGGGCTGGAGAGGTGCCCCTGTGTCATTCTGCCGCCGCTCAAACTTCCGTAGAGACCTCCTCTTCCCTCGATTTCCTGTCCGCTGGTGTCGCCTGCTTCGTACTTGCCTTTTCCTTGGGGGTCTTCTTTGTCCCTCGCGTCCGAAAGGGGTCTCAGATTTTTGCAGCAGGACGTCGGCACGAATACTCCAGCCGAATCGGTGGTGCTGTTGAACCAGGCACTCTGGTGGTAGTCCAGTGGCCCTATCGCACCACAGCACTGCATCTGGTCGATAAAGTTTCCAGAAAAGTTCAAGATCTGCTAAGCTCCTATTTCTAGGGTTTTTTCGACGGATTTTCTCATCAACTTTTTTTTTCGGAGGCTTTTTTTAAAATAAAGACTCCTACCTAATCTCTGTTCGTTATGTTATTCTGTTTCGACGAGATCTAATATGTGTTTATTGTGATATATTATTAAACAAATCATTACTTTAATGGCTAATAACGACCATAAAGAGTTATTTGTGTTTCGATTTATTTTCAGAAACTTACCGATGACTGAATCCTGTCCCAAGAAATCGTCAACTTGGCATCGTCCGACACGTTGTATTCGTTCTTCACTTGGTACAACATGCTGCGAGCCAGATTTTTTTCAAGCTGAGAAAAATTTTGAAATTGAAAATTTATTTTTTTAATTCTAATTTTATTTCTCTGAAAAAAAAAACGTTTGCAATTAATTGTAATTTTTGGAGTTTAGTTTGTTCTATGTTTTTCTTTTTCAAATTTAAAAATTTAAACGAAGAAGCTTCGCGGCGCCTCCGTTGTTTGGACGTCTGCGCTTTCTTTCGCTCGAATCAGGCCGTTTGATGGGATTTCTTGCCATTTATTTAATTGACAAGAAACGGTCGAAAAAGAAATTGGAAAAATATTTCTTCTAAGAAATTGAAAATCTGAATTTACCTTTTCCTGAAAGTTGGAGATTAGTACGACCAATATGATTTGAGAGATGATAAAGACAACCAGCAACACTGTGTACTGAGAATAATTAAATTGACATCGTAAGCATTATTTGGAAAATAAAAACTGAACATTTTTCTTCAAATTTTCTACAATATTTTTCCTCTAAAAATGAAAAGTCTGCGGGCGAAGATGCAAAGATATTTGATAAACTAGTAACAAGATGACTATTTATCTATCGATGTTTCAGGTCTGAAATTTATTTGCACGAAATCTAATGCCTCGAATGTGTGTTTTATATTTTTAAAATATTTTTTTTGCCATTACATAGCATACAACGCCAGCAGAATGATTCCGAGAGAAGAAAAACGTTGTTTTAAGATCTGAGGTCATTTCGAAGCATTGGAAACTCACAAATCCCAGGAAGCAGACGCTCTCTGTGCATGCCCCACAGCACCCCAGGAATCCAATCATTGATACAGCAGCTCCCGAAACTATCAGGAAAACCGCAATCCTGTCCGACACGAGTAGAGGGGACGTCGGGTTGTCCCTCAGGAGTACACCGAGATGATTCGAGTCCCTATAGATGTGCACCCACACCCCTCCGGCCATCATGGTCCATCCCAAGACCTGGAATAAGAACATAGGGTAGCTTTATGAATGAAGTTTATTGTTAGTCGAATTAATTGGTTCGTTTATGCGGCGCCACATGCCTAGCATCAGAGGGGCCTTTTCTGTTTGTTTTCTTTTCTTGTTAGTCATTTATATAGCGCTCCTTCCCAAGGGCCCCGGCGGCGGCGGTTCGAGCTGGGTGCGAACAACATTTGTTGCCAATACACAGCAGACAATACGAGCAGAAACGATACCCGAACTCGCACGACAAAAACTGCTTTAGTTTGGCTACCCTCACATCGCCACAACACTCAGAGTGGAAATTGGTAATCATCGGAGCTCCGAAGTTGACAATGGAGTCGGGAGATCTAAGAAGAAAAATGGCCGCCTTTCTTCTCTTTGGAGCGGAGAAATCAAAGCGAGGAGAAATATAGACTTTCCCTTCCGCCCTGTCAAATGCACGCCACTCAATAAATTTTAAATCTCGTTCCGATGCCCGCACGCGCGATGGCAGAATGGATGGAAAGGAAGATAGATGACTTTGATTGGAGCCGGAGGGGGTCTGATGGGTGGACGAACGAACGGATGGGTGGGCGGATGGGTTGATGCCGATAGCCTTTGCTGCCTCCTCTGATGGACGGTCTCTGCGCTGTCTTGGGGGGCCGAGTAGAATTTACAACAAAGAAGCAGTTTCTTGTCGTCTCTCGTTGTTGTTATTGTTTGCGGGGCGAACTTTGCATCATCTTTTTTCCCTTCTCTCTCTGACTTTTTGTTTTCGATGTCATGATAGTCATTCAATTTGACATCAGAGACTTATGGAGGTCTCAAGAACTGTTTCTCACGCAACCTCATTCTTCGTCTTTGGACTTTCACGCAAGACTTAGACCACAAGACGTTGGGTTTTTTTCTTGTTAATCTCCTTTAGTGTTCTTCCTTAACTCTCCAAGCGCCCGCCCACACACCCCCTACAATATCCGGCACCCTTCCAATAATACGCCGCGGGACGTATTTTACGCGACCGCCTTTAGAAGCCCGGTGCACATCAGTTTTCCTTCGTTTCTGACGTCATTAACAATGGGCGGACGAATGGATTGTCAAATTAAAGGGTTTTTGGAACTGGCTCAACGGAACGAGATGAATTCATCCGCTCGCCTCGTCTTTTCAACGCGGTGGGGGCCATTTTGCCCGCGTCCAATTATACGGCATCGGTGATCAAACGCGGCCCGCAGTCCGGGACTGAGGCACGTTATAAAAAGTGCACTTTCATATCGAATTATTCGCTAATGGCCGGCTAGCACCGCGTCTGGAAACGGTAATAATTACGTCTTCGGGGGGTCTCTCCATCCCCTGCTCCAAGTCTGATGACGGTTATCCGGCTACCCCGACGACGACTACCCCTCCCTTCCGTCGTTACTTTCACGTCCCTTCCGGGTGCACATGTGTTCACACCGCGGGACCGATACAATATTCATCGACTCCTGATTGCCCTCTGGCTGGCTGGAAGTAGTGAAAGCTCGCCCGAAAGGAGTGGGGGTGGCAGCCATTAAGAACATTCGGGGAGCGTTTGAGCATTGCTTTGCATCGCGACGATCGTTTACAAAGGATATTCCTTTCTTTTCGAACGCTGGATTTCCGGACTCCTAGCCAAGAATTGTGCACGCGTATGGCCCTCCACTCCGAAGGAGTTTGCACACCTGGGAGCGCACTCTTCGGATGATAACAACCGATAGGACAAACACCGAGGCCGAGAATAGCCTATCGGTGGAATCAAATATTCATGGAGTTTTTCATGGGATGCGGAACATTAAAAATGGCTCCTGTCTTCTTTATGCGGCATAATCCATCCAGATCCACCGATAGCAACCTTTCTACCCCCTCTGTCCAGACCCGAGACCATGGGGATTCCGAGCGTTCGAAGAGAACCCGAGCCATAAAGAAGTGCAAACAGTGGCCTCTCCAGAAGAAACAGTGGAGTGCACATGCTACTCGTAATGGAGTGCCGGATAAATGGAGATGATGTAGGATTGTCTTTTCCTTACGGCTGGATATTCTTGGCCGTGGCAGTAACTTATAACGAGCTCTCTGGAGGAACAAATTGATTTTTCGGAAATTTTCAGAGGATTTTGTTTTTCTTTTCCAATATTTCAAAAGAACTAATTAAAAGCGAAGGCGGATTCGACATTTTACGACAGAAATATTTCAATACTTGTGCTACCCTTCACTGGGACTTAAGCCTTGCTCCATAACTTTGCATTATCTTTTTTCTCGATCAAGTGTCGAATGTGACGTTGCGTTTGTTCTATTCCATTGCATTCTTTGGACCCGTGAGAATATTTATCAGTGCTATCATCTGCTTCCCCTGTTTCCTGATTGAAGTAATGACAAAGTGTCTAGGAGAAAAAAACCCCGTCTCCACCTCGAGGAAAAATATGGTACCCTCATGCTGTATTTCATCCTCATCTGGTCGCACCCGTTTACAGCAACAGGGGCTGCGCCGGCTAATTGTGTTTATAAGCACATTGCCCGGCGGAGCGGAAAGCTCCGGTCACGGTCCACCGACTACTGGAACAATTAAAAGCAAGTTTCAGGGCACTCGACTGATTTTATAATGACGATTTCGACCGACAGGTGATTGTGAAAGTGAATTCCATCCGAAACAGCTGAACATTATTCCGCTTGAAGGCCGATAAATAGTAGGAAGATGGAGGAAATATTATTATTATTATTGTTGTTGTTATTATTATTATTATTGGAGAGGATGGGTGAGTGAGTGGATGGGTACATGGTTGGATGGGTGCGTCGATGGATAGGTCGATGGGAAAATAGTCGCCGGGATACAGGCGAGGAGGAAAACGAAGAAGGGATGGATGGAAATATGGAGCGAACTCTATCGATCCACTTCGAGCATGGAACAGGTCTCAACAACTTAATGTAGCACTCGTGCACACGGACACACGGGCAGACAACAGCAGCGGGAGATATTGTATACAAGGGAAATAAATCACAGACAGAATATAAGGGATAGTCCTAGGGAAAAAAGTCCAAGGGTTGGAATGGATGAAAGGAGGGTCTTGAAAGGATAGTCGTGTAGATGGAAAAACGGGTGACAGGTGGGTTGGGGGGGGTCCTGAAAGGTTGGTAGAAAGGGGTGAGGGATGAGAGGGCTGGGAGTGAGGTAACGAGGTACAAAATGGAGGAACAAAATGAGAGTGGAAAAAGCTCTCCATTAAACTAAAATCACGTAAAAGCTGTTTCCATTGGAGATATCAGGTCGTCTCGATGGAGGGGGGACGCCATTTTGACTTCTAAAGAAAGGGAGAGAAGTTCATAGAGAGAGAGAGAGAGAGAGAGAGAGAGAGAGAAAGAGAGACGTGGCAGGGGAGATGGTGGTGGTGGGGGAGTTGGAGCGAACGAATGGAAAGAAAAGAGTCGGAATAGACGACGGAATATTAAATTCTTCTCCACAAACGGTTGGGATGTTATCTCAACTATGGAGTTATTAAATTTCCACCGCCGCCATCATCATCATCATCTTCTTCGTCATCATCATCATCATCATCTTCGTCTGCCTTCCTTCCGTGTCTCTTCCACCCCTCCCGTTCCTGCATGGATTTGCATCCCCGTTTCCTCCATCTCGCCCACCCACGCGCCGATCTCATCAAATATGCAAATTTATGCATTGGTGTGATCCATCCGACGAATGGTTTAGAAATTTCAGAGCAACGTTCCGATAACATTGGCGTCCGAAATGGCTCTTTTCTGCCTCCTTTCGACGCCCTCTTCCTTCCCCTGTCTCTCTCTCTTTCTCTCTCTCTCTCTCTCTCCACATCTCCACTTTATTCTTTCAACTCTCCGTCGGCCTCTTCAATTTTCCACCTTTCGTCTCATCGGTCATTCCGTGGCCAACAGCAGAACACCTTGTCCGGAGATCCCGTTCACCGTTCGTTCGTTCGTTCGTCAGTTACGAATTCGAAAGCGTCTCACGCTGGAGTTTCTGGTGCTTCGAATCGTCCAGCTGATGCCGGTTCTCTTTCTTGTTTACGTCGGATAAACACGCCCGCCGGTCATATTGTTGCCTTGGCAACCGGACCCAACTTTCTCCCCCCCCCCCTTTCCATGTCCCCTAAGCGCTTCTGGTAATTGACGCCCGTTTCGTTTCTATGGAGGAGAATGCGAAAAAATGATCCACGGCTATAATTACTTCGGTCGTACTTCCTGGTCATCGCCGTCATCGTCATCACCGTCTTCGTCGTCATCATCATCATCGTCGTCGTCGTCATCGTCACGGACGCCGTCGTAGATCTGGTCACGTGACGTCTAGAATGCCTTCTCGAGTGCCGAGCGAGTTGGCAGAGAAATTCCAGTAGAAATTTTACGACTGGTCTGACAATTTTTTAAGTCTCTGAAAAGAGAAACCGGTCGCCCAAACCGGCAGCGGGATGTTTAGGGGAGGTTGGAAGAGGAGGTATAGGGGGGTTTATAGGGGGGTAGAGACCTCACCCCTCTAATCACCCCTGTTGTCGTAGCTGAGGAGGAGGAGGAAGAGGAGGAGGAGTGTCTGAAGGGCATCGCATTGGTTATTAAATCATTCGCTCAGGTGAGATGCTTCTCGTGCAGGTGTTGTTCGCGATTGTTGTTGTTGTCGCTGTGTCGTCGGGCGCGGTTGTCTGAGGAGCGTTGTTTCTATTTTTGGACGGCGACGGAATTTCCAATAACTGTCGATGATGATGATGATGATCGGGACGATGATGATGATGATGGTGATCGGGACGATGTTGATGATGATGATGACGATCGCGAGAGCCGCTATCATTTCCTGGCAGTTTGGGTCGTCATGACGACAGTGACAGCTATTGCTATTGCTCTATTATCACTCCTGTTGTTGACGATCGTGATGATGATGATGATGATGAGGGTGAAGATGATGACGTGGTTGTCCAGGAACGCCATTTGCGCGACAAATAGGAGGAGGGACTGCTGAAAGAGCACATGGAAAGGGAAGCAACAACGTCGTCGTCGTCGTTGTTGTTGCGTGAGACGTACAAAGGTGTGGGGATTTTTCGTGGCATGCCCAGTCGAAAAGGATGGCCGTGGTGATTACGGTACTCACCGTAGTGACGACGACGACGATGATGATGGTAGTGGTGATGGTGATGATGACGTTGAAGATAGTGGTGATGATGATGATGATGACGAAGAGGAGGTGACAATGGCGATGAAGTTAACTGCATCTGCTCCTGTCGTGTCCACAACAGCTCTCTATGAAGGTACTTTTAGAGCCCTTAAAAGAAGTGCCTCAAAGAGCCAAGAAAGGTGACAAGGTCAAAGATCGCTTTCGAAAGGTCAAGTATCGAGTTCAAGGGGAAAGTTGACCCTGCAGTCCTTGTGTATGTGCGCGATTGCGTTTGTGTGCGTGTCTGTACGTGTGCGTGCGAGAGTGCGCGTGTGAAATTCAGCAATTTGCATCGTTTTTGTCCCTGTTTATGCAAC
>CM067533.1:8297155-8332155 GCA_034509925.1 Hirudinaria manillensis
TCGTCGTCCTCATCGCAGTCGTCGACATCGTCGTCATCAGCACCACACCTAATCATCGTTTTACTAACAACGCAATTATCGCCATCAGCTCCATTTTAAAGTGCATTTTAACCTGTGCGGTAGTTCAACCCACTACCATCATCATCATCATCGGCATCATCATCATCGTCGTCATCATCTCCAGTAGCATCATTGCTTACAGGCAACCATCACCATCATCATCCACATCAACGCCGCCATGGCGACCCTATTTACGTAAAAACAATAACAACAACAACAACTTACAAAGAAGGTGAGGTTGATGGTGATGAGAAAGGTCTTGGTACAAACGGATCCGCAGAAGCCCGCACCTCTGCACTTGGCGTCGTCGTCGTCGACGTCACAGCAGCAGTAGCAGCCGTCGCGAGCAGAGACGGTCGACGAGGTCGAGTAGCGCCTGTCGCCACGAACGCCGCCGGACGAGTGCGAATAGCAGCACTTGCTCTCCCTGGAGACGTTGGTCGACCTGGAGCGATTCCTGGAGACCGACATCTTCTGTCGTTGCTGGGCCAATGTGGCCGAGAAGTCGTCGTCGTCGCAGGCATCGCTTCGACGTCCGCAGCTGCTGTTGTTGGCGACAGGGAGGTTGAAGCTGTTGCGAGCGCTACTGTCGTTGGTGTTCTGCAGTGAATGGTCGTAGTACATGGCCGTAGAGTTGGCCGAATTGGCCGGAATCAGTTTCGGACTGGGGGTCTTGGAGCCAGCCGGTTGGACCGGAATAGGAGAGAGAACCGGCGTCGGAAGTTTGAGTGTCGTCTGTTCGTCGTTGTCGAGCGTGTCGGTCGAGCAGCTGTCGTCGTAGCGGTAGTTGTAGTAGCTGGGATAATTGCCGGTGCTGTGGCCTCGCTGTTTGGCGCTGTTGTGACGCCGATGGAAGCTGTGTCTGTAGCCGGTGGCGCGTTGGTGGAACGAAGATGTTGTCGAAGCCGACGACGGTGAAAAGGTGTCCGCGGTGCTGTCGAGAGAGAACGATGTAGGCGCCTTGATAGACGTGGGCGGCAGGGATTGAGTGGGGGAGGCGCTTCTAGAGTGGTCCGTAGGGTCAGGGGGTAGGTTCAAGAAACTATGGCGCTTTTTGTCCTGCAGTTGTTGCTGTGGTTGATTTTCTTGCTCTTGACTTTCTGTGTCATCCATAGACCCGATAGCAAGACTATAGTGAAAGCTCTGTTGACGTCTTAATGACGTCAGTCACAGCACTGGCGATAACGATGAGGCGGCGATGATGACTGCTGTCAGGGCTTACTGGAAAACATCTGAAATGACAGGTGAGCTCGGATATCAAAACCGAAAGATAGAAAAAAAAATCCCGCTCCAAAAATTCCAAACGGCCTGTCTTCGGCCGTCACCGTCAATGTCACATCGACTTGACCCGAAAGCTGTCACAGCCGTTCGTCTGCCGAGCAACAACGGAGTCCGCGCCAATATGATAAATAGATCCTCTTTTAAGGACGGAATTTCGACATTTTTTTTTTCCAAACTCACGCCTCTACTCGCAAGTCAGTGAGGAATGCGGGACTGGCGTCAGGACGGAGATTGAAAAAAGCGACCAGAGCGAGGCAACACCTGCTCGGTGCTGACAAACAAACGAATTGACGACTCGGGCGATGATGAGTTGATTCCTGCAACTAAGCTGATGAAAATTTATGTCTGCCGAGCAGAGACTGCGTAAGAAAACAGAAAAGCGGAAAGACGAACTGTAGGCCCGCGGCTCTCACCTGGAGACAGGTTGATTGCGTTGCCATGACGACCTTTGTGCCTGCGTTCGAGGTCACCGCTAGACTCCCCGTTTCGCTTCTGCGTCGCCATCGTCATCATCATCATCATCATCGTCATCATCTTGACTTCGTTATTATTTCTATCGGTCCTCTAGGATCGTTATCATCGTGTTATCGATGCTACTGATTGCGATCACATTCGATGTCATCGTCGTAGTCGTCGTCGTCATCATCATCATCATCATCATCGACGACGAGCTAAAAGATTAGATTCTCGCCAAAGCGAAGTTTGCATAAGGACCCCCGAATGCTCAGCCGGCTGCAAAATTCCTCTTTCATACCCGGTGCAGATACGATTTTTTAAAACATTCTACTCTTCTTCTTCCTCCTCCTCCCCATCATCATCATCGTCATCGTCATCTTCATCATCATCTTCGTTTTTATCTCTTCAAACAAAGAAGCATAAATTCGCCTCTGACGTTAGCCATTCATTACACAACAGAGCAACTTGGAATCATCACATCACGATCGTCAGATGATTAAGCTCCGATTTAAAACGTAAAACCTCATGAACTTGAAACAGAAATAAGCAAAAACCTGCAGCAATAAATAAATAAATAAATAAACAATAAAAAAACTGAAATTCTTTCTCCAATTCTGTCTCATCGCACAAAGAGTCCTGACGAAAAGGATTGAAAGAAAGAACGAGAAAAAGAATTCCATCATCTGTTTTACTTAATCTGCTGGCCTTCGCTCATCCATCCGGTCGGCCGATCACTCATTCACCGGCCCCCTCAACCATCCATCAATGCGGCCTCTCTCCCCCCAAATAAACGGGGTACTTTCGGCGAACGTTTAGATTTCTTTATCTTCGTCTTTCTTTGAAGGACATCTTTCTTAAGAAATTACCGCGTAAAATCCCTCAGAGACTGTCGTTCGAGCCCTGCCTTGCCCCTCGCTGACGTCACGTGCTCGACAAGGGGCTCCGCCCCCCTTACTGATTACGAAACAGTATCGAGTGAGACGAAGAGCATATTGAAATTTTATGTCGTCAATGCGTGGTTTGTGGGGCACGCTTGATGGCCCGGAGGTGGAAAAATCCGAGCTGTGATTGCTTGGAATCATCGGCGAATCCAGAGGGGGTGTCCTGACACAGAGAGGGCTAATTTTTTGTGCTTGGAAAAGGGGGAAAAGGAGATTTAATCTTTGAAATGAATATCTACATACATATCTCCCGGGGTCTGATTCCCACGACAAATTTGTCTCCCTCCTCAAAGTTTGTCGTTAGGAATAACGTCAACGTCAAAGTGTCGTTGGCAACAGCAACAACAACAACGACGACGACGACAGTGACGGATGACGGGCGCATCGACAACTATTAGGAACAACATGAACAATAATTTTGCCGCGGCGACAAGAACGGTGACAGCAATTTATCGCTTTAAAAAGCTGATATTATACTGCGAGTCTTCATCGTCAGACAGGCTATCATTTAATTAATTTATCAACAAATTCTTATAAAAAAATAAATAAAAGAAGACTTTAATTCATTATTTTTGCTAGATTTTGTTTTTCTTGCCATCCTACCTGAGGGAAGGAGGGGTTCTTTCCACGAGGAGATCCTTCTTCCCCTTAGATCCATGGCCGGGTTTTGAACTCGGTAGCTCTGAGACTCGAGAGAGAAAAGACAACAAAAGACCAACTACATCTCCGAAACTTTCGTCTATTGCTTCGAAAATAAGAGTCGGATTCACTCCTATTGTGTGCATTCACTCACTCCCGCGCTCTGGTCTTACGGGAACCTGGCCAGAAATGAAGGAGAGAAGAGATAGTGAAAGCCAGGAAGGGGGGAAAGAAGAGAATGAAAAACGATCGAGTTGTGCGGGAGGACATATAAACGTACGCAAGGCATACATCCGCAATTATATAGCGCACTTTTTTTCTCTCCTCCTCCTCCAACAAAACCAACATTTTTCAACAACTCTTATCAATCAAAGGAGGGTAATGAGATTTCTTTTGATGATGAATTCTTTTTTTTTTTGTTAAACATTCCATTTTCACTGCATAATTGCATCTGGATCCTAAGATTAAACCAGGTATTGGAGGACTTCCTTCTGGGACCTTCTTCGTCACCCGGGAAGCCGAGGAAGAAAGGGCTGGTCCGAGGCCCATCATGGACCTCCCTGAGCACCACACCGTGGGAAGTTATGCACCGTGGAACGGTCAGACATACGCGCCTGTACTTACTCAGCCAACGGGCAGCCGGTATAAGCGTATTGATCGAAATGGGGACCTTATATTTTCTTTCTTCGAGCGCGCACATCCTACCACAAGTACAAGTAACAATGCCCGGCACTGTTATCATCGCTTCCGTCATCTCCGCTAACAATATGCCTCCGGTATCGTTATCACAACAGACGTCTTCCACTCAAACATCATCATCACTCAAGGATCGTCATCATCTGGCGTTAATCGGTCAAACGGGAGAAAGCGAAAAGGAAGATTCTCCATTTCGAATATTCCGAATCAACTCGTCCATGCACGGACATTACTCTCCTCTGCCGCCCATTCCCTCATTCGTCTCTCTGTCCATCCATTCTCTTTTCCAATAGAAGTTCCAGAATATCGAACCGAGTTCTCTTCCAGTTTCGCATTCGAGAATTATAACTTCCGTTCGTCTTGCGCCTACATCCATCACGGCGGAGTGGTCGGTTGGCACTCTTTGATGTCTTCTTACGCCTAGACGGGGAGTGCCAAGGCTCTGGTCGAGTGCCAGAAAGTAGACTGTAGAGGTGGCGGAGTAGTCCGAAAGCCTGGAGCAGTGAAGTTGTTCTTCAATTCCCTTTCCAGGGATCCTTTCCATATTGGATGACATCTCTAAAATCGAGAGCGCGCTGTTGATACAGGTCCAATCGATACTTGGCCGCTGATGCGCACTTTAAGCGGACCGCCCGACCGGCACGTCAGGAGGAGATAAGGAAGGCAAGAAGAAATGAAAGGAGAGATGAAAGAAGCTCTCGGATTTAATTCCAATCAGAGGATTCCTGCGCATCGGCAACGCTTTCAACACCGCTTAATAACGCCAGATTCGTTAAGTCTGCAGAGGCCGACAGGGGAAGGATGAATCATCGTCCGAGCAAAATCATTCGTCAGGCTAATTAGAAAACGACTGGCCACCGATCGTGCCAGACCTGGTAGACAGTCCTTAGGAGCTCTGGCTCTTCCAAGCAAAATGCGATTCAAAAATCTGAACTGCACTTACCTACCGACTGCCTTTGAAATGCTATTCATGGAGACGGAATAATTGACATCGTTAAACTCAGTCCTCCTTTTCTTCCTGCACCCTAACCCACTCAACCACCCACCCATCCACCCCCCAGAGAGGCAAATTGGTCCCTCGGGCAAGGAAAACGAAAGCACCACCAATTTATCAGCTGCTCGCCGGCCTCTCACGGCTTCATCCAAGTGGAAAGACCTTCCCCCGGAGTATTTTTTTTTAATTCACTCGCTAGATGTCAGGGGAGATACTCAAACGAGGAATAAAACGCGGTACGCTGACGGCCTTTACTTTCTTTCTTTTCTTTTTTTTTTATAAATAAACATAAATATTTCTAAATTAATAATTGAATTAAATTAATCGAGAAATGCAAATGAAAAATTAGAGGCAGCTTGCAAAGCCCTGTTTTCTTTCTATGCGTAAACAACATTGAAAAGACGTTAAAGTACAAATCGCTTGAAACACAAAAAAACAAAAAGACGGTGTTAGAGGTAATAATAATAATAATAATAAATTAACAAAGCTATTACAACTATCGTCATCACCACCATTATCATCATCATCATCACAATCATAATCACCATCGGTCAAGGGTCAATTGACTTGCGACCCCTGTGGAGTAATACTGGAAGATAGAGATAGAAAGAGCGAGTAAAAAATCTCTTCGTAGCCACCTGAAAGAGGTCATCGAGGTCGATAGAGACCCCACTGACGACTAATACTGTCGAACAAAAAAGATTGCCTGGCGACTTAGAAAGCATGGACTGAACAAAAACAGATAGAAATAAAGATAGAAAGAATAGAAAGGAAAAGAAAAGCTTTGTCGGGGAATTTTACGCGTGGCTTGGCACGGACGTTTTCGTTGCTGACCGTAAATAAATATTTATTCTTTGGACCGAAAAGAGAGGCCCGAAGAAAAGCATGTCGAGCGGAGGAAAAACGGACGAATGACGTGGCACAAAGAACGACTGAAATTAAAAACTGATTTTTCCTGGCAGACGACACGATTCCTCTCGAAAACTAAAGCCAATTTCAGAGGAAATCATCCCCTCTCTCCAGGATGCGGTCGGTGGAGTGCGACCTCGTACCCCTCTTGAACGCACCCGAGAGGGGCACTCTCCTGGGGGCCCCCGCCCCCGTCTCGAGGTCTTCCGGGTCGTCTTCCTTTCCCAAGTTCGGAGGGCGTACAGGTTCAAGGAAGAGTTTGTGTCGGCGTGGAAAAGGTGACGAGGAGTCAGACGAGTCGTTGCTGAGGTAAGGCTGGTGGGAGTTTGGCAGAGCTGGAAACCATGGAAAATAATCAATTAATTAATATCAATAAACTAATTGAAATTAATTGATATAAATTATATTAATATAAATTATATTAATATAAATTAACTAAAGCCAATTTCAGAGGAAATCGTCCCCTCTCTCCAGGTCTCTTAATATAAATTAATTGATATTAATTAATAATAAATTAATTAATTGATTTTATTGATCAATTGATTAATTAGTCTCTGTAGTATGAAGTCGAATTGGTTCCCACTGAAACGTTATTAACTTACAAGAAAAGTTATTCACGAAGCATTAGCAGAAAAGTAATAGGCGTAAATCGAGATAAATTATAAATAAATAAAATATAAACCTAAAATAATAATAATAATAATAGTAATGATTGTAACAGGCATCAAAGCTTACGTTTGAAATTAGGGAATTTTTTGGCCAGCTGACTCTTGGAGGGCGGATGTGAAATAGGTCGAACGACGACTTGGTGACCTGGAATCGAGAACGTCAAAAGTCAGACGACACGAGTCAAAAAAGGGGACGAACCGATTGACCGACCGTGGTGCTGCACCATGATGGAGAGGGTGATCGGAGGGGGTACGTCCACGGGCTCCGTCCGACGTACGTCCACGGGGTAGTCGGACTGGGTGCTCGACGAGGAGGAAGACCACCTCAGACTCGCGGCGACGCCCGTCGACTTCTCGTCGGAGTCCTGCTTCTTCGACGAACAAGAGGACGACGAGGCAGACGACAGGGAACTTCCCTTCTTGATGACGAGTTTCGTCTTCTTCGACGTCGTCCCCTTCTTGTCGTTCACGAGAGGACGAAAGGTTCCGATCTTGGATGTCGCTCGTGCGTTTCCAGTGTTTTCGTCTGAAATTGTAAAACGATGTTTCATTGAAAGAAGAATTTGTCATTCAACGACAACAACAACAACAACATTCGATGACGACAACAACATTTAATGAAACAACAACAACAACATTCAATGACAACAACAACATCATTCAATGACAACAACAACATCATTCAATGACAACAACAACATCATTCAATGACAACAACAACAACATCATGACATTTCGATATGCGAACCTTCTGGGTGGTCCTCGACGGACAGGATGTCGGACGTCGACGAAGACTGAGGGAACATCTTCTTCAAGGTGAGGTAGCGATCTGAAGACGAACATTTGAAACGACATAAGAACGAGGGAGCGGCAAGAAAGGAAGAGAGAAAACAAAAACAAACGAACAAAACAACAAAACCAAAAAATGTCAACAAAAAACAAATCTCGACTCTCACTCGAAGCTTCCTGTTGTCGCGACATTCTGTCAAGTTCCTCTTCGTCATAAACGACTTTCAAATTCTCGAGGTAGGTCTGCGCTTTCTTGCTCTGAAAGCTCTGTTGGATTTCAAAGTTGAAAACATTAAATTCACTCGTCAACGTTGTTGTTGTTGTTGACTGACAGTTAAACAACGCATGGAAACAATAAAGGGCTCGAGTATGTCTTGGCGAAACTAATGTTAATGTAAGTTATATGAAATTATTATTATTAATATTATTGTTGTTATTATTACTATTATTATTATTATTACTATCATTATTGTTATTATTATTATTATTTCAGACCTCTTCATGTAATTTCTTGGGTAAGAGTTGAAGACCCTTCATCCTCCATCCTTCCGTTCCGTTGTTTACGAGGTCTTTGAATGGCTTGAACATGTCCATCGCGGTCTGGATTCGAGAATAGAAATCATAGATTGATCACTATCATCATCATCATCATCATCATCAACATCAACATCGCCATAGTCATCATCACAATCATCATAGTCATCATCATCAATAGAGCCTGACCATGTAAGTGCCTTTGGTGAGTCTGTTGAGGTTTCGAACCTCCTTGGCAAGCATCCTCATCTTCTCGAAGTTGATGAGTCCGTTGGCGACCTTCGTGTCGTTGCCAAGGTGAACGAAGGTCATGTCCTTCTTGAAGATCGGAAAGAAAGGGACCTGGAACGAGTGACATCGTCATCATCATCACCATCATCGTCGTCATCATCAACACCATCACCAATGTCATCATCACCATCACCATCAACACCATCATCATCGTCACAAGTGCAAGCTTATTTTATAGGAGGTGAACATGAACACTTGACAACTTGAAACCTATTATCACATTATTAAATTATTATTATTATTATTATTATTATTATTATTATTATTACAAAGTAAAAAATAAAATATTAAATCGAAATAAATTAAGTTTAAGAACTGCTGAGTGGACTTTAAGTGACAAGAGGGGTCTCTACAAATTCATCATCATCATCATCACCATCATTATTATTACTATTATTATAATTATCAGTATAATTATTGAAATTATTACTGTTATTGTCGCCACGATTAAATATCCTTTTAACGCAAATTAAACTCGCATATTTTTAGAATTCCCGTTTAATTCAGCTTAATTGAATCGAAAATTTAATTTCCTCGAAAACGACTTCCGAAAGACGTGTTAATATCCTCCTCGCAACGTGAAGCCAGGCACGAGTCGCTTAAGGAAAACCCCATTAATGATATTATTAGTTAACCTAATTAGTCATTAATAGATAACCCTATTAATAATCAGTAGTTAGCCCAATTAATAATTATTAGTTAGCCCAATTAGTAATCCAAGCGGTCGACCCAAAGTCACGTATGCCGAATCACGAACGCACAATCGGGGAATCCCCCATGTTAACTAATCTGTTTAACTCGCTATCGTTATGTGGGACCCTTTCTTAGAAAGGTCTAAGAGTGCAATCGACACAAAAAGGTGGCACCGACCGTTGGTACGTCGGGAACTTTGGAGCTCAAGAGGTTTCTGTATTTGGCCATGTTTCGAGAAGGATCCATGGCCTCCTGGAGACCCTGTGGGTGTCATTGAGAATAAACGTTTAGAAACAAAATGGTTACGTAATAAATAATTAATTAATTAATTATGAACGGCAATGAAAACAACATCAAATCGCTCATAATTGATAACAATTGTTAGAACTGATGACTTAATAACTTAATATCTTCGGTGTTTCATTCTTTACAAAATGTTAACTGATCGTAGCTGCTTTAAAGTTAGATGTAATCTCGATTCGAGTCTAATTGCGAGCATGCGAGCGTGTGAATGCAGCCAATGGCAATGCAGATTTAAAATTCAAAATCAAAATTTTAAAACCATTTTTAGAAAATAAAAATAAAAAAAAAAATAAAAATAAAAATAAAATAAAAATAAAAAAATAATCTTGGACCTCGAAAGTCCTCAGACATTTCGGCGGCAACTTGTCCCAGGTGTTTTTGAGTCGAGCCACCGAACCGTGACCGAGACCACCCACGATGGCGAACATGGAGTTGTAGTTCTGGGCCAGTTTGCACAGCTCTGATGTAAACAAAAAATTATGGTTTGCAAGTTGTAAACACTTTCGGATCAAAATATCGGCGTCGGGACAAACAATCAAAACATCGTCGGCACGGCCGAGGTTTGTCTGTCTGTCCGCCCGAGGAGGGGGGAGGGGACCTTTTACGTCCTTTGTAAATTTGTTTTGTTGTTGTAAGTTTTGAATGTTAATAACTATAAAATTAACCTGCAATTCTGATGAAGTGTTTGATGATCTTCGCTCTCTTCATCAGGTTCGGCTCCGAACAGACCTCGGTGATCACCCAGAAGAATTCTTCGTTCGACAGCTGATAATGTACAAAAAAAAATACGAATCATCTTTGGACGATAAATATAAATATATATTATATTATATTTGTTATTAATAATAAAATTAATTAAGTATTTAATTAAAGAGTTTAAATTAACCGAAAAATTTTGAACGACCGAGCGCTAAAGAAAGGAAGGAAGGAGTTTCCTAAATCCCGGACTTTCCACAAATTAATGCAACTTCGACAACAACTTTGACTCACGTGAGAAAATCTCTCGACGTTTTGCTTGGAAACATCGCTCCTGTGTTTGTCAAAAAGGTCGCAGACATGGTCACTCGACCTGACGACCTTGAGGAGTTCGAAGGCCCTGAGGGTCAGCTGGGTCGCGAGTTCGATGGCTGGCAGTTCCAGGAACGAGAAGGTGGATTCTTTGAGGACCGAAGCAATCACTTCATCAGGAAACAAGAAGGTCGGGGACAGGTGGCTCTTGAGGTAGTACCTGGAGGATGTGATGCCAGGGGGTCAGCTCCTCATGTGAGAGTCATCTCTTACCGTTGAGTTCCGCATGAACGAAATTCGCACTGAACGAACCTGGCATTGACAGGAATCCTGGTCGCCAGGTCTGAGACGTGGTCCGCGAGGGTCCTCGTCCTGGTGAGGCCTCCGGTCGCAAAGGTGACCTCGCAGAGGGCGTGGGGGTTCGAAAGGCTGAACTCTTTCATTGCCGCAGCGACCACCTCTTTGCATGTTGTCTCCTACAGGCAATCGAATGAAATGGATTCATTCTCACGACTCGTGTGCAAAAAATCGTTGATAATATAATAAAATAATTCGGAGATTATTTTGTTTGCCTTGTTCCTTTTATTTTGCGTTGTTTCTGACAACAATTACAGATTTTATGGCCGTGACCCTTAACCTCCCTCGATGAGAGCAATAATCTGGGCAATCACTAAACCCTTTGAAACGGACCAACCTTGTGTACGGGTATGTATTTGAAGGTGTGATCGGCCTTGAAGATCTTGAGAAAGGTGTCCGGAGGTTTCAAAGCGGCCGCGTCGCCCTGCTGAGGAAAGGCCACGAGAGAGGAGAGGGCGTGCAGGGAGTGGGTGGAGCCGAGGTCGGAAAGGTCGGGGTCACTGGAGCTCGACATTCTGTTCAGGAACCTCGAAGGAAAGGCCAGGGACTGCTTCCTTCTGAACCTCCTCATCAAGTCGCCAGAAAATGGTTCCCCGAACTCTTGCTGTTTGCTACGTTGCAATTAAGTATTCGGTGAATTGGCGGTTAACCCCAAGGAAGTAATTGTTTACAATATTATTATTACTATTATGATCATCATCATCATCATCGTCGTTGTCATCGTCATCATTGTTATCGTAATTGTTGTTATTATCGAATGCTCGGAAGACGGGCTTATCGGATAAACAATTACGTCTTGCGTTTCCTTCTCGTAAATAATCGCATCGATATCGACGTCGAGGTCATTCAATCGGAAGCCACTCGCGTTTGGCGAATCGAGAACATTACTTTATTATTATTTATTGTTTATTACAAATGATAATTCCAACAACAATCAAACTGACTGTCATCTATATGCAGATAACAACAACAGCAGCAACAACGTTGATGGAAACCGGTGAACTCACCCGATGTTCAAGAGGGCCCTGCAGAAGTTGGAGATGCTTCGCTTGGGCGTGCCCCTCGACTCGTCGCTCCCGCTGCTGACGAAGCTGGAGGCATCTCCGTCGTCGTCCTCCCCGACTTTCCTTCCGGATGACGACGACGACGAAGAAGACCTCGAGCCGTCAAACGTCTTGCTTTTCTGACAGTCCCTTCGACGGCATGCCTCTTCGAACCCTGTCAGCAGAAGGAAGTTGATTTTTAGTCTATGTCATGGAGACCTCGATTAGAGAACATAATGCATTCTGATCTTAATGAGGACTTAACGACTTAAAATATTCAGAAAGATGTCACGGAGACCTCGATGGAGACCCACGGAAAGCACGACGTGCCCCGATCTCGAGGGGGGTGGAGTAAAACGACTTAATGAATGCAGAGGGCGCCAACGACGTCGATCCCTTCGACATCTGTGATGCCAATTTAAGACGGGTACTTCTGGGGTGTTTGTTATCTCATTTGTGATGAATCACAATTAGCCAAGCCCCGAGTCATGTGCTCGTTTGAGAGCTCGACTAAATCGCGAGGCAAATCAATTTTCTGCGGCATGAGTCGTGAATTGTGAATTAAAATTCTTATCGTTGTTGTTGTCGTCGTCGTTATTATAATTATTAATATTATTCATAATTAATATTCATGACTCGTTTCCCAGAAACAGATCAATGATCACTTTAGCAAAGAGACTGCCAGTTGCTCAACAATATGAACAACAACAACAAGAACAACGCAACAGCAACATCATGGATTCCAAAACAAATACCGTAGAAGTTGGACTTGACTTTGATGGACAGGTGGGTGGAGCCAGTGATGACCCTCATGACCTCTTTCATGGGGAGTCCAGTGCACGACCTGTTATTCAACTCCAGAACCTGGTGTCATTGTAATTATCATCATAATCAGCATTGGTATTATTATTATTATCATCATCATCATCATCATCATCATTACGTGCCACTAATAAGAAGTAATAGAATTATAAACAATTCAAAACTAGGAAGAAGGAATTAAATTATTCGTGCAGGAAGTGAAAAGCAGGCATCCACTTACAAAGCAATTTTTCATCCTCAGGGAAAAACCCCGAACGCAGACAAACGAACGAAGGAATGAATGAATGAATGAATGGACGGACGGACGGACGAACGAATAAAGTCATCGACGTGCCTGGTCTCCTCTCCTGAGTCCGGCGAGGTGCAGCTTGGACGACTTGACGACGCGAGACACGAATATGCCCTTGACTCCCCTGTCCGATCCGCCGATCAGGGTGAAGGGCAGCTCGCCCCCTTTGTCTGCCCTCGAGAGGGTGAGAACCCTCGGGTAGGAGTGGGTGGAATGAGCTATATCCAGCATCTTGAGGTGTCCCAGCATTTTCTACGAGAAATGACGATGGGAAGGGTGAATATTTCTTGTTAATCATTTGTAATTTAATGACTGTCAAATTAAATGATGCCGACGATGATGATGATGATAATAATAATAATAATAATAATAATAATAATAGGCAGGAATGAATGAATTTTATATCCTTAAGATTTTAAGATGGTTAAAACGTAATCGGTTCAAACCTCATTATTCAATTAATTAATTAATTAATCAATCAATCAATAAACCAATCAATCAACCACTCCTGCGCAATTATAAAGATACAACTCAATTGTCACGAACGTGATACTTGAGCAGTCCTTTGAAGCTGTCTATGAAGTCGAGCATCTGGTGGTCCCCGTCAAAGTCCTCGAAGTGGTTGTTGACCCAGAGCAGGAGCACCCTGGCGACCTTCTCCCTGCTCGACTTGTCCGTGAAGAGCCTCATCAGGGCCTCCGTGACCTCCCTGGGGGAGTCGATGAAGACCCTGTAGGTCAACAGGAAGTCTTCTATGTAGGTCGGGTCGACCATGTTGCTGTCCAGTAATTGGGACATCAGTTTCTCTTGAGAACCCTTTGAGTTTTAAATTTTGTAATACTTATTATAACTAGTTTCTGAATCTATAATAATAATATCATTGTTAATATCATCATCATCATCACCACCACCATCATCATTGTTATTATTATTGTTACTATGACTATATACTATATTAAATATATACACATGCTTATTACTAACTCTGCTATCATCATCATCATCTTCATCAAAATCATAATCATCACGTCAATTGGTCAGTAATTCCAGGTCTGATGGAACCCTCACCTGGATGACGATGTATCCGTCCTTGCTGTCCTCGTTTGCCTTCCTTTCCAGGACCAAAACCAACCTGCCGTTGTCTTCCACGTTGATCTTGTTCTGCTCGAACTGGAAAAGAGAAACGAGATTCAAACGTCGAAACGTTTAAAACCGAGATTCGATCGGCAATTTTAATTGCTCGGTGAAAAGGCAACGATTTGTAATCGTTTCGATAATCGAGGCGTCGGCATCATCATCATCGTCGTCGTCATTGTTCTTTTGCTAATTGTGGCGGTGTTAGCGATTACAGTTTGAAAAAAAACCATACCTTATCGAAAATGGCGTGGAAGTCGTCCTTGAGAACGCAGACGAACTGGCAGTTGACTTCGTTCGTTCTGACCTGCCCGTCCTGGTGCGTCACCTCCTTATTGGTGCAGATTCCAAACCTTCGAAACAGGACCGTGGATCAGCCGATCGGCTAGCGAAACTTTTCCTTACCCTCAAAACGACTCACGATTGGCCGGAGCTCAGGATGTCGATGGATCCGTCGGCTTGGATCACCTTGACGCTGCCGTTGACGATCAGGTACCAGTCTCGTAACTCCGCCCCGTCGTCGACGACCAACCTGTCGTTCTTCTCGAAGGAGACGAATCTCATGACTGAGCAGAGTTCCTCCTTCACCGATTGGCTGGTGTTGTTAAAAGCCTTCGATACGAAACACATCGGTTTAGATTCAAATCGATCGTCATCATAATATTACAAAAAAATACAAGACTTCCACGTCGACCGACCGTCATGTGTTTCATGGATTCGAGCAGAACCTCCGTCTCCTCACGACTCCTCTCCTCGCTCTTCTTTTCCAGAATTCTTTTGAACTCATCGTCGTCAAAAAGTTCTTTCGACTGCTCCCAAAAACAAAAACAACAACAAAATGGTTTCGATTGTCGAACACCGACGGACGTGGACGGATGCGGACGAAGGTTCCAATGCCCACCTTTTCCAAGGACAGGTTCTCCATCGCGACTGTTGCATCCCGTTCCTCGTCGTAGTCGTCTTCGTAGCCCACGTCGTCGGAAATGGACCTGGAGTCGAGCTGGACGCAGGAGTAGGATCGAGGTCTGCAAGTCGCCTCCCCCCTCGGCCGAGTCGAGTTCGTTATCGGGTCGTCGTCGTCGTCCATTGTCGACAAATCCTGCAATGGAATGTTCGATAAATCCGAATGTTTATAAATTATTTGTTGTTATTATTATTACTATTATTATTATTGTTTATTCAACTCTCAACAAAAAGATGTCATGAAATGTCAACGCATCTTGCATAAATGGCTCCGGACAATATGCAACCATACAAACGGGCAGCACAATAACGCAATGACACAATGGCACAACATTACTTCGAATGAGATGTGTTTACAATTTTTCATCAACATCTTTGAGAATAACATGCTCGCCACCTATTGACATCTGTGGTTCACACAAGGTTAGGAAGTTTGTGAAATGTCAGATGGCATCACATCAGCAAATCTGGAATCTACAGGACCGTTCATCTCAAAACAATCAACAATGCAAACAATCAGAACAACCAAACTTCCAAACAAGTGAGCACAAATAACCAAGCATTCTCATTAATATCATTTACATTATATGGTCACACTTACCATCAATCAATCCTTTTATCACTATTAATCACAATGATGATGACAACAACGACGATGACAACGATGATGATGATGATGATGATGATGATGATGATGATATGGCACGTAAAATAGGACATGGTGGATGATATGTTAACAGCTATGAATGCCACGCGGAAGACGGGACAGGATAGGGAAGGAAAAGGAATGTCTTATGATATCAAAACACCTTTCGGCAGTCCTTGTGATAACAACAACCCGATAACGAAGTTGGTTTTGGGAGTTAAAAGGTCAAACATCATGGGAATTTTCCAGTCAAAGATTAAAAAAAATAGGTTTTAATAAAACCCAAGAACCAATTGATGCAAAGCTTGACAATTCAAACACATCTCAAAGGGTCTTTTCTTACATTACGAGATCCACATGCTTTGGAGATGATGACGATGATGATAGCAGAACGTGAAAGTAGTGACGATGGAGATATTGCAGTCATGGCAGACCTGGCAATTCTCCAGCCATGCATGAAGCAAGGCAGAAGTCACTACTGAGAAAAATAGAGAACATGCCTCAATGCACTGGTATGCATAACTTTATCATAATAAGCAGGTGTATATCGCCACGAGCATGTTTATCAGTCAAGCGATAATGGCTACGTCTGACAATATCATTTTTCAATTCTCATTGCACCAAGGATGCAATACTCGAAGATATCCAAAGATAATGAAGACCTGATTGGGATCAAAACCGATAAGCCTTATTGGATAACATTAAAAGTTTATAATTTGTAAGTATTGACTGCAAGCACTGATGATGTCATTGTATGATTTCCTTTTGAGAATCAACAAATAAACGTCACAGTTCTGCTTGCAATGGAAGGGATGGAGCCTTCAATATGGTAGATTTTCATCAAAAACACATCCTCATAATGCAACAAAAACGTCAATAAGACACTTGCAATTCAAATAAAATCAAACAATAACTTTGCAAAAACACATCCCCGAACAAATACGCAAGCAACCAAGGAGCAGTGATGACGTCGACGTCCTCAATTGTTGCGACATCCGACGACGACGGACAAAGTTTGGCGATGCAGACTTTTATAGGACTTCGATCAGGCGTTCAAATGCACTTGACCTCTTGACGCATCAAGAATCAAATCGCCAGGTAGTTGGAGAATTAAAAATTAATTCAAACAAATAAAGCATTTAAAACACTTGATACATACATGAATGACATTGAGTCTTGAGCATACGATGGGATCAGACGTGACGAAACATGCACAACGTGTTATCGTAAGTAACTTCATGAAATCAAGTGATGATGGTGATGATATTACTACCAACAAAATCAAACCCTATCTCGGCACAGCTCTCAATAAAAAATAAAGAACGCCAAGCAATCAACAAAAAACCATGCAAAGGTGATTCAAGATGCGAAGTTTTTACTTCCTAAAATGAACGAGCGACATAAAGCTGGATTGTAAAATGTGGAATGCAACCACATTGAATTCTCTCTATGAAGTTCCTCATTATGCACTCCCTACATTGGTGAGCAATAGCTATCTATCTGGAAGGGGATTATAAATATTCTATTTGCAGTATAACCTCTGTGCGATAATTTTATGAACGACCTATCTGTCGTTATGCCGACATAACACGAAAATAAAACTGCATTACAAATTATTAAATTAATCATGAATTCACCAAGGAAGTTGAAACCCCAATCTCTGCTAATAAAAGATCACAAGGCAATGAACGAACGGCCTTAAATCAAATGTCATAAATCAGATACGTTGTCAAAAACTAGTCTCATTTTAACATTGTTTGAAATTATTGAGAATGAATAATTATGGCCAAAACTGTTAAAACCAATCAGCATCAAATTGTTAAAATAGAAATTGAACCAATGAATTTATTTGAGTATGCCTTGAAAAATCATAATATGAATTGAGAAATCTCAATGGAACTATGAGAAATGAAACTCAACAGTAACGCTACTCAATAAAATATCAAAATTCTCCGAACAAAAATCTACAACAAATGATAAACGTAGCCCCACAGCACATAGACTCTCACAGAACCAAGATTAGAAGCCAGTCTTTGATACTTGATATGCCATCTCAAGCATCTTGGAAATCAAGCTTACCAGCTTAAACGTGCAGGTTGGATTAAGACACTATTAATTCACATCTAACCCTAATTACATCTGGAGGAATACTCAAGAATGCGGCAAGTTCCTAATAATGAGACGTCTGTAGTTCAAAACCAACCTCTTAGACAGTTCTGCAGTTGAAATCCGATGAAGTAAAATAGAAACGAGTTCGGGTCTCTTTCAGGATTCGATTACAACTACCAAGTTAAGGAACAAGCAGAAAAACTTCCTCAAAAATTGGTCGTCCTGTGCTGCGTGAAAAATTCCGAGCTACGGACGTGCATCGGAAGTCGGATAAGTTTGTAGGCAGACTTTTCACTTATTCTATTAAACAATTGGCATTTACTTTTCGAACAGGATCTATTTCGAAACATCAAACGGAACAATTAAAAAGTCAAAATTATTTCCCATCGCGATCCCCTCTAAGTAAACAGAAAAAAAAAACAAGATCGCTAAATCCGACGACCAAATCCACTCATTTCACATAGACGATTACCTAGAATTGATTAGCTGGTATTTACAAAAGAAACTAGCTCATCTCCACCGAAGATATCTTTATTAGCTATCTATTTATCGCTGGACCATAGATCTTGCGGTTCATTAAACGTATATCCTAGCAGTAATCAAAATGTTTGTTGTTGTTTTGAATAAATATTTAATTCTTATTTGTAAAATTATTTGAACTTCTTATTAAGACCTGACGCAACGATCGCGAACTACAGACTGTTCATGATCGGGATGAATGTTTCAACACTCATCATTACTGGCTTAAGAGCGCTCACAAATGGCCTGTCTCAGACATATTATTATCACTATTACCTTCCATTCCTGGCAGATAAAGACGCCATCCCAAGCATCACCAGCCTAATACAATATACATCTCATTGAACCCCGTTTAAATTCCATTGTTCCTCACAAGTTTATTACAGGATTCAGATGCCAAGGTGATGACATAACAGGCTTTACATTGTAAAGTTCACAACGTTAGGATATTTATTTGTAAATGTAACAGAGGGTACAGTTACGATTAAATACCTTTCTAAATGCTATTTGTAGGATATTTTAACCATAGTGCGTGGTCAGACGAGTCGCATAACTTAAAAACGACCACATCAAATTCTTTGATGAAATAATTGTCATATTTTCTCTGCTTAAATACAGAAACATCAAAATACCCACTCCGATTTGCAGGCAAAGAAATGCATGCTTACGTAACCTAAATTGTAAAGTGTACAAACAAGCAATTGAAACTCAAGCTACTCGAAGTAATGTTCAAAACGGAGTCCACTGCTAGAACGGAAGTAATAATCGCGAGCATTCTTTTCAAACAGAGAATTTGTAACAAATTAATTATTTTATTTTTACATAAACTCATAAAGCTGTTAACAAAAGGTCAAACATTTCAGTAATATTATCATAACCTATCGTATAGCCTAGGTCCAATTGGCTCTCTAGCTTTCAATATCCCTCGCATCATCAGAATTTCATAGTTTGTCTCGCTTAAACGCAGCAATTTTTTTATATTTATTTTTTGCTGCAACCTGGTCTCATACGATTTTGATAACGATGAACCAGGGTTTAACTTGATATAATTTGCAATAAAATCTTCTAATCTCGAGAAATTTGACTAAAATAGATAAAATAAAATTATGTTTCGGCTCGTTGAAATGAATTTTTTTACCAAGAACTGTTTAATTACCAAATTGTAAAACACCTTGTCGAAATTTTCCTTAACACTCTAGAATAATAATTATTTTTTAAGTTTATATTTTAAACGATAAATGCATTGTTAATAATATTGAGTTCGTTCCCCTACCTCGTGACACAATAGAGAGCTAGCGACGGCATTGGCCAATTTCCTACAACAAAATTTAATAAATTTTAACGACGTCAAAATAAATACATTTTATGTAATGACATATAAAAAATTTAATATTATAATCACGTGAAATTAACATTTCGAACCAACATCATTAAATCTTGACTCCACAGATTTTCATGGTCTTTTAAAATTTCCCTGAGGAAGAATTTAACATATGCTTATAATAGATTAATAACTCATTTACTAAAAATGTAATTGCCATAATTTTTGCAATCAGTAGAATCAGTAGTAATTTAAGTTCGTTACCATTTACCCGAGGTCCGTGTTGCGACTAGTTTCGTCGTAATTATCTAGAAATCACAAATAATCTTGAATAAATATTGTGTTAATGGCAATAACTTCATCATAATATTGGTATATGTAATAGTAAAAAGTAAACGTCATGTTTGGTCCCTGAATTTTGGAGCCATTCCGGAATGGAATACATGGTCGTCTAAATCTCTCACAGATATTAACTTACATTTTCAATTTTTTTTATCTGGATTGCACTTAATTTACCGCTGGATTTATCCATCCTGTGGGAGAGTCCATCCGCGTACAAAGCATTATTCTTATAGCAAACCACATCAATACTGCTAACATTGTCCATATGATGCAAGTGGTGTTGTAGATCACTTGTAAATAATTGACCAAACTAAAAATAAGATAAAATATAATTAAAATGACCAGTTTATAAATTATGTGATAAGAAAACTACCTTCTTTGTTACTTTATCAGATTTTTCTGCAGGACGAGATCCATCATTTGCTCCAGCATACTTCAGCATTTTGCCTTTAGCATCGAGGCATTCCAGCTCACGACTGCATAACCAAAACATGAAGATTCATTGAGTATAATTTGATCTATCAAAACACAATCAGGTAAATAATCAATTTAAGATCTTACGCGAGGAAAGGCAGAGGTAGGCTCAAATTTTCAAGTTTTGGAAGCTGTTTCACAAGACAGACTTTATTCGGATCATATGACCTCATCGTAGAGAATGTCCTTGAAATAATAGAAAATAATTATTATCAAATTTTCTTTATGGATGTACATCACAACATGCCTACCTTAGGGTTTTAAGATTAGCGATGATATCATGCAACCAATTCGAATAATATGAGTACATTATTAAAGTTTGGAGGTTATTTAGTAGTTTGATTGATTTGTCAAACTCATCAATAAATGCACTAATATCTTCACCATCAATTATTGCACAATGATATACGCCAAGGTAAGTCAAAGTGTCAGAACACGATGACATATTAAATAGGCGGAGATGGTGACCACGTAGAACGTATCCTTCGAAGAAAAGTTTCTTTAACTTCGGAAAATCTATAGGATGTCTTTCCAAGTATTCCTCTGATGGTTTGTTTGGTAATCTTTGATATTTAAACGAAAATCAAATCTAATTACAGCGTAACGTTAAAAGTCACATTATCTTAAACTTTGACAAGTTTAAAACCTAAATATGATGCTTAAATATGAATATGAAATAAATACATACCGCTTCTTAAGTCTACGTCTTCTTTTAAGTACACTTTGTACGCTTATGAAAATTGTTCCAAATATTTCGAGTACTTCGAGGTTTGAGGAGAAAGTTCTTATGGCCTCAAACATCTCATCAGTCATAGAATCTGTTTGGAACGTCAAACTTTTGACCGGAAAGTTCGACTTTGCAATGTTCTGGAAATCTTCTCCATCCAATGGACCCGTCATCACCTTCAGGTTCACCCAATTCAACGACTCTCTGCTCGAGAAGCACACTTTGATAAACTTTAGGGGTATGAACCAACATATGTCGTGGCTCTTATTTTGCACCTGTTCAAATAATGTTGGTGGCAGGAAAATGTCTCTCCTTACCACGTCTGTAAATAAATTGATGATATATCATACAACTACAATTTTAAAATATATTATATTATACATAGAAATCATAACAATATAGTTGATATAGAATAATATAAATAGACAATTGTTTTATGCCAAAACATTAAAATGATCTCATACTTTTATCTATTTCTTTGTCATATTCTAAAAATATTTTCTCAAAATCTACAACAGCGCTTTTTAAAAGGCAATCTTTCAAACTTTTCACTTTTGTCGCCATATTTATTATGCTATGAAATACAAATAAATAATAAATAAATAATAAATTATATCAATGGATATAAATTAACGTTTACTTGTGAGAGTTATTTCGGAATTGAAGACAGAAAGAGAACAATTACCAAAACCTAAATTCGAGTTCACGAGGTTAATTTCTGAAGACATCAAATAGGGATCATTTATTAATATAATTTTTTTATTATTCTGTAATAATATTTTAAATTTAATAAGTTTTTTGTTAATATGATGTTCATCGTGGTAACACTTGGCCAAGTTCATTATTATTTGATAATGGGCTTTTCTCTGTTCATGATGTTTATAAAGGTCATTTGGAGTTACAGAAGAAATTATCAAAATTGGGGAGTATGAGGTTATAGGCGGCCTACTTTATGGACGGCCCTTTCGAAAAATTTAATGGTTGTTCTCAGTGGATTTTATAGCTATAAATGTCACGTGAGTCAGGCATCAGCTCGATTTGCTCGTATATAATATGATTGCAATATTGATATAATATTGATTTGTGGCTTTTTTGACCTAATTGGATTAAATCATAGGCCGGACTAAATATTCAAATCTAAACAAGTGGGAGGGGCTAAGTTAGTGATCCACCAGAATTGGAATTATTTACTTCAGTATATTTCTACGTTAAACCTTTAGCGTTAGGATTTTTAATCATTTTAAATTAAAGCGGCATTTTAAATGAAATAATAAAATAATTAAGACTGAAAACTTTGAATAAATTAAAATTCTTTTGCAAGGAATAATGAAAATTCAACCCATCTCAAACTTATTAATTGCGCAATGAATCGAATTTATTTTCCTAATAAAAACAATTAATTTTATTATTTGAATCTTGAAATTTTATACTGAAACGAAACATGGAACGTAAATTATTCAATAAGGCCACTTGAGCAATTGTTTTGCTCAGAACGGATTTTATGTGCGGCCAGCTCTTTGGTTGCGTTATTTTGATGGAATGCTCTCGTTGTTCGGCGTTGTTTCGATTTGAGCTTAATTGGAAATTATTCGCGAAGAAATACATATTCGATCAAATCGATTTCGTAGCGGTTATTCTTATATCGATCTACTATTAGTTTCTAGAACAAGCCGTTGCTGGGATCAGACAAGAACCAAAGTGGTCTGCCAAACATACCAAAGTCCAAAACAACCTTATAAACCAGATGGCTGATTTGGGGGATCTGGAAATGGAGATGGGACTTTCAATAAGGGACATTCTTTCAGGGACATCTCATACTTGAGGTTCAAGACATAGGCAATGGTGAACATCGTTGACTCCAAGGGCATGGTCGTGACCGAACAGGCACGAACCAACAGGAGGACTTCCCTGGTTCCAGATGAAGTCCTCACCATGACTAACGAAAAGGAAATAACTAAGTAGGAATTTGAAAGAGTTTAGTTGAGATTTATGTATTATAATATATTGAGTATATTGACAATAGTGTTATTATTAGTTAATTATCACTATAGCGATTAGTTTTAACAACATAATACTCATTTCATGTATTATTTGTGATTCATTTGGATATGACTTCTGCTGATAATTCACACAGCTAATGATACAATTTCTTGCATGCTTTGAAAATCTTTCATCTTGTTTAGGCTTATTTCTCAGAAGATCAAATCCTTTATTCTAGCACTTTGTTACTTGCATATTATTTGTAGATAAGGACATAGCATTAATGATAAATTTAAGCTGCTAGGATAACAATGAAGGTTAATAACAATAATAATAATAATAATAATAATAATAAAAATTTGATATCAGTGATGAGGATTGTTCACTTCTGGCATGTTTCTACAGATGTGATTAGCCATAAGCTAGAAGGTGGGCAGAACTAGTTGTTATTATAATAATTATTATTATTATTTAAATCTATGAACCCTGATGTCATGAACCCATATTATATTCCTAGCACCTACCTCATGAGATATAATGCTGGCCTCACCTGGTAAATGAGTGATTGATGATTGAAAGCATAACAAAGGACCACCCAAATATCAAAACCTCCACACTTTCCAATCATTTGACCAATCAATCAATCAATTCCGGTTGATCAATCACTTAGTTGCAGCTGATGTGGTGATTGTAATAGTAATGCGAGAAGTTATAATAATACCAATAATAATAATAATACTAGTAATACAATTAATAGTAATAATAATAATAACGATAATGGCTTCCCCAACTGGCACCAGCAGTTCCTATGTTCCTATGAATTTAACGAAAGACTTTTACACTCAAAGAACCTCTTTGTGCCGATGTTGGTGCCACTACGAAAATTGAATTAAATCTTATAATAATATTATTATTATTATTATTATTATTATTGTAATTTTTATGAGGAAATTGCCTTATTCTACAGCCCTTATTGAAGTCATGCAAAATTAAGGCGTTGGTACTGGTTCCAATGTGAGATTGTATGGTGCTAATGGTCTGCATCCTGCCCAGACTCTCCAATTTTTCTCAGACGCCCTAGCTATATAAGATCATCATTAATAACAGTTATAATAGTTTTGACGATAACTATAATAACAGTAATAACATGTTATACTTATAGCAATAATTATTATTATTATTACGTTTTTATTATCATTTGTTACATATTTTTATAAATGATTTTTTTTATTATTACGTAATTATTGTCACTATAGTCTCCTTTTTCTTGCTCCTCATCATCTTAAATTAATTACATCACAGGTGAGTTTCATGGTCACTCACGACCAATGCGACAGAGTTTTCAACTCCCTCACCTGCTCTGGATTCGGTCGGATACCGGGGACGTCGCTAAGGTTGGCCACGTCATCGGTGGAGATGATGATGATGATGAGGGTGATGGTGATGATTGTAGTGGTGGTGGTGGTGATAATGATGGTGAGGGTGGTGAATGATTTTGAAGTTCATAAGTTCGTTTGTTTACTCATTACTTGTCAGCATTTTTCCAACAAGTGTCCACAAAGAAGGACAGATTGAAAAGGAGGAAGATGCTCAAGTCAACAAAACCAAGTACGAATACTTAGATGATGATGGTAGTGGTGGTGGTAGTGATGATGGTGGTGACGACGATGATGACGAAGAAGAAGAGAGTAACCTATTGAGGTCACTGGTCACGGTCTGCATCGGTCAATCAGTCACGCTGGTTGATCTCTTGCTTTTCAGAAGAAGCCGACAATGGCTGTGCTTACAAAGCATGACGCTTGATGATGATGATGAACAGAATGGTAGTTTATGATGATGATGATGATGATGGTGGTGAGCGGATTGACAGCTAAGGATGATAATGAATGAGTAGCGACCTTTGCCTGTCGCTAGCGATGGACGAAGTTTGCTTTGTTGTTGTTGTTGTTGTTGCTGATATTCAATTCATTGGAACAATTTAAGGTGGTCTTTCAATGTATTTTGTAGGTGGTCATTACCTTCTGCCTTTATTTCACTCATCCACCTTTCATTGGAGCAGCCAATCAATGCTTCGTTCGTTCATTCACTCGTTCATTCATTCTTTCATTCATTCATTCATTCATTCATTCATTCTTTCATTCACTTGCCATTTTGTGTCCATGTGTTGTAAACTGTGCTTCGGTTTCAATAACAACGAGGACAATGATGATGATGATGATGATGGTGGTGGTGGGGAGGAGGAGGATGATTGCATCGAATCCTGATTGGCCGCTTCCGTTTGTGGTTGGATTTCAACTTTTTATGTTGCCAGTGGTTTCCATGGAATTGGTTTCGCTAAGCTGTTGGAATTTCCCGATATTTGAGGATGTATTCTTTGCTCAGCAGTTGGAGCTATGTTTTAAATCAGGTCTATAATTAGTTTGGTTTGGTAATTGCGCATAAAAACCATAATAATAATAATAATATTATTATTACTTGGCACCATAAGCTAGAAGGTGGGCAGTACTAGTTGTTATTATAATTGTTATTATTATGATTATTATTATTATTAATTAAATCTTTGAGCCCTGACGTCACGAACCCATATTATATTCCCAGCACCTGCTTCACGAGATATCGCTGGAAAACCGAGAGAGGGCCGAGATCCGCCAGAAGTCGTTCCAGCGTTCGACGGAGGTCGTCTGCGGCGACCAGCTCTACCACACGATCAGCGGCAACATCTTGCAGTTTCGGACGGCCATCACGGGTCTCTTCGAGAAGAACAACAGCTGCAAAACCCACCAAGACGCCGCCGCCGCAGCTCCGAAGTCTCCCTCCGAGAACCCGAGTCTGGAGACGTCGCCCAGCGAAGGCCACCAGGGCAGCACCAACGGCAGCGGCCACACGGGCGGCTGCGTCCTGAGGATGAGGAAGCAAAACCACGGCCAGAACCGGGCCAAGTCGACCCTGCACGGCAAGAAGACCGGCGAAGTGCCCGGGGATTCGGAAGACGACGAGGTGCTCATGATTAACTACAACAAGCTACAAAAGACGCACTTCCAGAAGAAGCGGTCGACCAGCATCGGCGGCATTGGACTTCACCACAAGGCCATGGAGTCAGTGGCACACATGCCTCTGCTTGTTTGGCTGTCTTTTAGAGTTTCTCTGTTTTTTAAGTGTTTAACATTTGTCATCATATTTAATATTTAAATGCCTATTGTTGATATTACCTTTATTGTTGTTAGTTTATTATTATTATTATTATTACCGTTGTTATTATCATTATTATTAATTTAAACATTGAGTCTAATCACTGCTAAGAAGCTGTCAGTCACCAGCAAAATTGGTGATGGTGGTAATGTTGACACTGATGATATGATTATGACTCGTTATGACATTGGTAATGATGATGACGCGTCTATAGTGATGACGACGACGACGGTGGTGGTGGCTTTCACAATTTTCTCAATGTTCATGGGTGCCTTAATTATTCTTAACTTCTTTATTATTTAATTGCTTTATTATTATTATTGGTGTCGTTGCTGTCGTTGTTGTCGTTGTTGTTGTTGGTGGTGGTGGTGATGTATTTCCCTTGCACAAGGGAAGATAGAGCTGTTAGCACGACTAAACCCTAAAAGTGCCTGTTAATCTCGTGGAAAAGTAAACTCTAAAAAAATTAAGACTTGGTAATATATGAAATCGACTGAGAAAATCGGGTCGGCTGTGCGTCCAGCTGTCGTGGTTTAGACCGCGCAAGTTTTGGCGAATTATGCCTGAACTCGAGGTGAAGAAAGCAAGTGTGAAAATTGCCCATTATAAAAGAGAAAATTAGTATTTCATTAAATCGATCAATTGGAACTTAATGAATTTTAGAATTAAATTTCGGGACTTTTCCGCGCAGACGTGTTTTGGCTGCGCGGTGGCAACGAGGTTTGGTCTTAGTGCGCGAAAATTCGAGCTTGTAGTCGGTGTATTTGTACAAGTTGCGAGCAGTTTTTTACGTTTGTCGTTCATTCGAAGATAGCCGGTTCTAAGTTTGGAGCCAGAGTTCGTGTTTGACGTGAACTAGAACAATTTCGGTGAATTTTGTGGCTCTCGTCTGCCAAGTTTTCTTCCTAAAAGTTCGAGTCGCGACAGTTGCGTCGGCAAAGTGCTCTCGAAAAATTGTCCGTTTCCACCTGGTTTTCGACTGCACTGTCTCCAACCTACCAGAAATATCGGTGGAGACCTTATACGTTTGAATCAACTGTCAGCAGAATTAAGTGCCCTCGTCAGACTCTGCCCAGTGAACCCGTTTGAAGCTCATCTCCTCGACAGGTTGAAATGAATAACGACAGTGTAAGAACACCTTTATTTCGACAAACGTCAGTAAATGAACTCAAGAGGCAGTTAGACGAGTTTTCAAAAGTCAAACCAGCAGAGAAGTATGTCCTCAAATTGAGGACAAGGAAGGTTGACCTAACAGAGGTCTTAGGCTGGATTATGACTGAGGGCGAGCTCATAAAACAAATAAAAAATTACAGACTTGCAATACGACGTTGGAACTTGTTTGCGGGTGACTTCGATGAAAATCAGTTGGTCACCTGGGAAGTGACTCTGTCAAGGGCAGACCTCGATCTCGATACCTCAAAGAAGATAGTCGCACTACTTGAGAAAGAATGGAAGGATAGAATCGTCCCCAATGGTCTGATGGTCAAGAAGATCTTCGAGGGGGCTTTTTATCTCAGGGGAACTTTGTCAATCTACACTCTGCTAAAAGACAACAAGTTTCTACTCTCCTCTGAAGAAGGGGCCCTGTATACCAGGGACGAAGATGCCAGCTTCAGAATTTTTTCTACAGGTCTGATTTTATTCAGATCAACCAGAAAATTGAGCAGGACTGATGTACACTCCCTGACAAAGATTAAATCCATGAAATTCCTCGCAGCCGACTCCGCCTAAGTCAAGTTCAATGCATCCGGATCCTCGTCTGTCAGGTTGGCCTAACATAAAAGCCTAAATTGGTCCGATATACCTCTGGGTTTTTGACTGCTTATCCTAAAAACATTAGACTGATTTTCATTTCTGGCGCCTGATGTTTGAATTTTATTATTATTATTATTATTATTGTCATTTATTATTATCTCGTTGATTTTAATTTCATTCCGTTCCGTTTACTTTTACTGAGCTTTGCAAGCTCCATCGGTTTTCGGACAATTTGGTTTTAATCGCCCTCTATGTAGGTCATAGCCCCGCTTACCAAGGTCATTGACTATTTATGGTTACTCTAGTGAATTGACGTTTAATAGGTTTCATTTATTTATTTATTGTTTATTTTTTATTTATTTTTATTTATTTTTCTAATCAAAATTTTGCTGAAATTTATGTGAAAGTAAAAAAAAATCCAAACAATTCGGTTTATTCTGCTCATTAACGACCAGAACAAAAAATCAGAAAAAATAGAGTTTCACGGTTAAAGCAATTGACAAGTAGCGCGGTTGAGTGACTAGTTATCGATCAAGCGTGACGTTCTAGGGCAGCAGGGACGGCAAGGACAGACGGCCAGCAGCAGCTAGAGCTTCACGAACGAGTATGTTAAAGCTAAATCTGCGGCCACATCTGGGAAGCCAGCGACAATAAAGATGGCTGTGTTTGGATCTGTTTATCTGTTGTTGTTGTTGGTTGTCGCTGTCTGAATCATTGTCGGTCGCCTCCGTCTGGAAGGCTCTCCTTTCCGTCCGTAGCTTCGTCTTCGTATTTTTCCAGACTCGAAAGATCAAGCACAGCTTCTGCATGGATGAATGGGTGGATGGATGGATGGATGGATGGGTGGATGGATGGATGGATGGATGGGTGGATGGATGGATGGATCATCATCATCATCATCACCGTTCTTGACGTTCTGCTCCTTGACCAGCTGTTCCTCGTAGACAGACACCTGATCTTCATCAGACCTGGTCTTCTCTTCGATTGGAACGTTGGTCGGATCGATGTCGTCGTCGTCGTCGACGCCGTGGTGGTGTGTCGTCGTGACGTCACGGAAGCCGTCGACGTCGTCGCCCTTTCCCTCCTCGTCGTCGTCGTCATCATCCTTCTTTTGTTCTTCCTCGAGATGATAGCTTATACTGGCTTTGCAAGGAGCCTTGACTGCTATTATTGGGGACTCATCGACATCAGTCTGAATTTAAAATTTAAATAAATAAATAAATAAATAAATAAATAAATAAATATATATATATTTTTTTAAGAGACCCCATTACTGGGTCAGTCTTTATGGTCAAGCATCATGAACTCAGAGTGATACGTGCAAAGTCACAAAATGACGATGTCACGTGGACATTGATGATGGTGATGATGATGATGATGATGATGTCACGTGGACAGTGATGGTGGTGGTGATGATGATGTCACGTGGACAGTGATGGTGGTGATGATGATGTCACGTGGACAGTGATGGTGATGATGATGATGATGTCACGTTGTGTCTGGAGACTATTTTGACCAATCACGGACATTACCAAACGCTTTCATTTTTATGTCAACGGAAGCAATGATGGTGGTGATGATGATGACGACGACGGTGGCGGTGGTAACGACGACGACGACGGTGGTGATGATGATGACGACGACGGTGGCGGTGATGATGATGATGATGATGGTGAAAGCCTTGTGATAACGACGACGACGACGGTGGTGATGATGACGACGACGGTGGCGGTGGTGATGATGATGACGACGGTGGCGGTGATGATGATAATGATGGTGAAAGCCTTGTGGTAGTTTCTACCTGTTGCTTGAGTTCAACAGTCGTGGTTGTACTACTCCTGCTCGTTGTGCTGCCATCTTCGCATTCCTTTGTCGTTCGTTGGAAATGAAAATTATGAGTGACATATTTTTTTTATGTTAATTTCATAATAAATATTCATAATAGATACATATTACTATATATTTATATATATATATATATATACATCATATACATCATATATATCATATATACATCATATATATATATACAGGTTATATATATATATATATATATATGTTATACATATATAGTTTATTATATTATATTATATTAGTTTATATATATTATATTACTATATTATTATACCATATGAACTACGTGACCTCATAAAAAGTCTCATTACCTGTTCTGAATGCTCCGTCACAACCTCTATAAAAACGTCATCTTCGTCATAGGGCTCTTCCACCCCCGGACCAAGGATGGTGACGTGTTCGACCACGTGGATGGATTTCACCCCTTTCTCACCGGCATCATTATCATTATCATCACCATCGTCACCACCATCACCACCACCACCAGCAGCATCATTATCATCATCGACTGCAGATTTGGTGAACTTCGTCAGTGTCTCCGTGATCTTGCGCATCCTTCTTCCGTCAGGTAGCAGTTCCATGCTCTCCTGGAGTGAATTCAAGGACGGATTGCATCCAATTTATCGACAATTAATTCAAAATTAATTTAAAATTAATAAAAATTAATAATTAATTTAAAATTAAAACAAAGAAATCTTCACAAGTACGAAATTCAGGTCCAACTGAATGCCAAGCAACGCGACTTCTGAGTAGCCAGCCAACTTATAAACGTTAGCGCGGCTTACTAAACACGACCGGCGGTTTACAGCGAGATTCACCGGTGACGACGACGACGACGATGGTGATGACGACGACGACGATTGAATTTGGAATTTCAAACGTCCAAGTAGCAGGATGTTCGGTTCGAGAGAGAAGCGGACCAAAGCTTTGGATGAGCAATTCATTCATTCATTCATTCATTCATTCATTCATTCATTCATTCATTCATTCATTCATTCATTCATTCATTCATTTGCAAGTCACGTGACTGCTTACCTGCATTGATAGCTTCAGGTGTATGATTAAACAATCTGGTTTTGCAATTTTTTTCAACCTGGAGTAGCACAGCTCTTAGGAAGGTGAGCTACGTAAATGCTTGCGGCACAGCCATCACTGTCTGTGGCCAGCCGACCAATCAATCAATCAACCAATCAACCAATCAATCAATCAATCAATCAATCAATCAATCAATCAATCGATCGATCGACTAACCTCTGTAGTTCTTCTGATGCGTTCCTCATCAAGTGCCCTTTCACCCTTCGGGTCATAGGTCATGACGTGCCTCAGTTCTCCATCAGCTGACTTGATGACGGCTCTGTCGACCTGGCTGCCTTTAGCGTTTTCATCGACGTCGTCTTCATCCTCCTCTTCCTCTTCTTCTTCCCCCTCCTCTTTCGCGTTAATCTCAACAGCAGTCGTTGGGACTGGAACGAAACGATGTATTGACACCTAGGTTTTACAGCTAAAATTATAATTTATTATAACTTATTAAAGTAGTAAATAAATAATAATAATAATAATAATAATAGTAATAATAATAATAATAAAGATAATAATAGTATTACTATTATACCACTAATAATAATAAATTTAAATAAAAATAAATAATAATTAATATTAATAAATAAATGAATAATAATAATAATAAAAAAAATAAACATAATAATAGTATTACTATTATACCACTAATAATAATAAATTCAAATAAAAATAAATAATAATTAATATTAATAAATAAATAATAATAATAATAATAATAATAAAGATAATAATAGTATTACTATTATACCACTAATAATAATAAATACGAATAAAAATAAATAATAATTAATATTCATAAATAAATAATAATAATTTATTAAAATTAAATATGAAAAACTATGCCTTGACTGGACTTTAATTCCTCCTCGACATTGTTTTCAACCTGTTCGCAAACAAAAACAATCGTCAACGATGACGACGACGATGATGGCGGTGATGATGATGATGATGATGATGACGACGATGATGATGACGGTGATGACGAAGGCAAATAACAACAACAAGAACAACGACAAAAAATCACTAGAACTAGTCGTGACCTTCGGGCCGCCATCCTCATCATCCTCTTCATCACCATCCACAGCGTGACCCTCGTAGGAGGTCAAGGTCATTCCAGGCTGAAGGGTGGAACCTCTCGAGGAGTCGAACTCGCAGGTTGATCCTATCTCGTCCTTCAGCGGATCGTAGTCTGTAGGTCATCATCATCATCGTCGTCGTCATCATCATCACAACCACCATCATCATCATCATCATTACCAACATTGCTAACGTCACCATCATCATCATCATCATCACCACCACCACCACCACCACCACCACCACCACCACCACCACCACCACCACCACCACCACCACCATCATCATCATCATCATCATCAAAATATATATTAGTCCCCGATAGCATTTGCATTTGCAGCGAATATCACCACCACCAACAACAACAACAACAAAAACAACAACAACAACGACAACAACAACGACGACAACTGACTCTTGTCCAGATAATCCTTCTGCTTGGAACCAGCCTCCTGTGCAAAGTTCATGATCTTCTTCTTCGCCGGTCCTTCGACGGCGGCGACCACGTCGTCGCGTCCGATGGCCGCCAGGGCTTCCAGTAGTTTCACTTTGTCGCCAGGATGTTCGTTTTCGTCCGACCACAGCTGCAGCATGGCAAGGGCTTTTTCTCCCTGAAACTCGCAATTTGATTGGACGTCCTCGATCTGGGTCGAGGTCAAGTTCAGTTCTGCAGCCAATGGGAGCCAATCGGATTGGAGGAGATCAGCTATGGCTCTCAGATTCAGCGTACATGCTGCTGGACGGAACATATGTATTTATAATTATACTAATCATTCTTAATAATAAGTGCAGTAACAAGCAGCAAGAGCGACAATGGCTGCACTAGCAGCAAGAGCGACAACAGCTGCACTAGCAGCAAGAGCGACAATGGCTGCACTAGCAGCAAGAGCGACAATGGCTGCACTAGCAGCAAGAGCGACAACGGCTGCAGTAGTAGCAAGAGCGACAGCTTCAAGAGAAGCAGTTGTAACCTTCCTTGTGATGGAGACCATCTTTTTCATCCGAGTCGAGAACGTGTTGCTGATCCAACGATCCGGTTTCCTCGTCGTCGTCCTCTTCTTCGTCGTCTCCACCGCTTTCGCTGGCAGCGGAGACTTCTGGCATGGCGACGTTGAGACAGCAGACCGGGTTGACCATGGAGGGTGAGGTGCTGTCCGCGGTGGGGACGGTGGTGGTCTGCGGGAGAGGCAGGAGGGCCACGATGCCAGTGGCCGGCTGGCAGGTGTCCTTGACCCGAACGAAGAAGGTCAGCTTTGAATCCTCGGACGAATTGTGAGCCACGCTCAGCTGCTCGCCTGACTTGGTGACCAGAGTCAGGTTGCCTGTCATTCCGACCTGCATTGGCTTCCCTTCCATCACCTTAGCGAGGGTAGAAGGCGAGCCATTGTTTTCAGATTGTATTGTATTGTATTTGTATTGTATTGTATTGTAGTTCTAGTGCAAATATACACAATGGTGATGTATGACGACGATGATGATGATGATGATTACAACTAGGATGATGATGGTGACGACGATGATAATGTTACATACAGATTTTTTCAAGTAGGCATTATATGAAAAATAATAATAAACTTTTATTCCGAGTAAATATTAAAAACCTTAATGTCATAGCTGACACTAACAACAACAACCACAACAGGACTCCACCACCACCACCACCACCACCACCACCACCACCACCACAGCTTCACCTACCCACCTCGACGACCTTACTCCTGGCAATCTCCTTGAACCTCTCCTGACCTTCGAGGGCAGCTCGGCCGTCGAAATCCTCTCCGTCGGCGCACAGGACCAGCCTGATGGCTGCATCCTTGCTCGAAAGTCTCTTGGCGAAGACAAGGATGCGAGTCAGGAAGGGAACCCTATTGGCTTCGACGAAGATCTCAGAGGAGATACCGATGACCTCCCTGTCTGACCTTTGACAGTCGACCAACCAGAACCTTTTGGGGCGTGAAGTCGGGTCGGGTCATTTTTTAACCAAACAAACACATACACAGCGACGGTCAGTTCCAACTTTAAGGTTGGGCATGCTCAATCGAATAATCATAGTAAGCAGAGTTAGCAGTCTTCTGTATCACTATAGCCCTATCACCATCATCGTTGAACTACAATCGCTGCGGCGTCAGCGTCAGCAGCGACAACATCGACAACAGCAAACCTCGCAGCCACTGTCGTGTTGAACGATGCGTGGTCGTTCTGGAGCTTCAGTGGCGTTGTCATGGTGATGTCCTCCCAGGTGGTTCCGTCTGTAGAGGTTGGCATGGTTATGATGATGATGATGATGATGATGTTGATGATGGTGATGTTGATGATGATGTTTATGATGATGACGACGACGACGACGATGATGATGATGATGATGACGACGACGATCTTGATGACGATGACAGAGACAAATGATGATCCGTTGCATTCCGCACGTACCTTTTCCATAATCGCATGGCACGCCGTAGACAGGATGGTTGTCATAGAGATACTTGAATGTACTGAATCCTGAATCATCATCATCATCATCATCAACCCCACAATAATACACAGCACTAGCATAACAGTCGTTGTATATCATCGTCATCATCATCACCATCATCATCATCACCATCACCACCACCACCACCACCACCACCACCACCATTACCACCACCATCATCATCATCATCGTCGTCATCATCATCATCACCACCACCATCACCACCATCACCACCACCACCACCATCATCATCATCATCATCATCGTAGCAGTAGGGGCAAACCTACTGTTTGAACAGGCGAGCAGTTTGAGCGACGAGGTGTTATACGATGCTTCCTTTCCATAACGATTGATCATTCCCTTCTGTAATGCTGTGGGCAGAGGTGTGGTGATGGTCACCGGTTTGTCGAAGTGCTTGCCCTGAGGCTCCATGGTAACCACGGACGCCACGGCGGCTCTGTTGCCTGCCAGCTTGGCGACCAGACTCGGGGGAATTTCCTGGGCCTGATTGGTGCAAATCAATTGTTGAGTGGGTAGATGGTTTATGACGACGATGATGATGATGATGACGATGATGATGATGATGA
>CM067533.1:8337155-8392155 GCA_034509925.1 Hirudinaria manillensis
AGACTGGCGATGTTGGGCCGACCGTAGTGGGCGCAAACGTGAAGAGGGGTCAAACCGCTGTTGCTCGTCTGGTCGCAGTTGCAGCCCCGGTCTAGGAGCACAACGACGATGTCATGGTGGTCCTGTCTGCAGGCCAAGTGGAGGGCAGTGAAGCCCTTCTGCAGGCCAGATAGCATGTCATATACACATGTTATCTATTTATATTGTTTTTAAACATTGCATTTATTTATTTACTTATTTATTTTTTTTTAAGGAAGATATTCTATTGAATATTGATTTCTTTTAAATCTTTTATAAAATTATTTAGGCATTATTTATAATATTTATTTATTATTTATAATAGGTGGTGAGGATTCGACCATGTTCAGCAACATCTAGCTACTGATCTCAAAAGCTCTGACTCCTGCACGCAGCACTACAATCAGCATGTTCTCCGACCACGGCATCCTTCTAATATCTCCCCCCCCATCTGCCCCCAATGACGTCATCGAATCGATAGCGAGGCGTCCGAGGGGACCCTCACTTTGTTCATTATCTCCTTCTTGGCTCCGTGATCCAACAGCACCTGTATCACTTCCAGGTGTCCCTCCCTGGCGGCCAGGTGCAACGGGGTGCTCAGATCCTTGGTCATGTCGTCCGGCGACGCTCCGTGTCTTAGCAGCAGGAGTACGTTATCCACGTTGCCGAGACGCGAAGCCACGTGGAGGGCTGTCTGATCGTCCTGCAGGATGACGAGTAAGATGATGGCTGTGACGATGACGACGACGACGAGCATGGTGGTGGTGGTGATGATGACGATGATAGACTGCTTCCTGACTTCCATTAAACGTCATTACAGTGACTTACACGCACACATGTACAACCACAAGCAACGAGACTGATACCATCATCATCATCATCACCAGCAGTAGCAACAGCAACAACAGCAGCAACAACTCTCCACGTCCGAGCCGAACCCAGGACAGCTTCACGAACCCAGGACTTGGCTTGGACGCTGGCACCATTCCTGAGGAGGACTCTGACGATGTCCGTCTGGTTGGCCCTGGCGGCCAAATGGAGACTTGTTTCACCTCTGCAGGTGGAACTGTTGGGATTTGAACCGTGTTGGATCAGGTGCAAGACGATGTTCAGGTAGCCCATGAAGGAGGCCACGTGGAGAGGCGTCAGACCAGACTGCGTTGATGATGATGATGATGATGGTGATGATCACGGTAGTGGTGATGATGATGCTATTTAGAGGTTCGTATGTTTTTAATTTTGGAGAAATTTCCATATCAGTTTTTATTTCAAATTATAAGTTTTTTTCTTTTTTATTTCAATTTTCATTAATTTTTGGGGTTTTATTTTCAAAATTAATTTTTTTGCGCGATTCCACAGAATAAGGATGAGGTTTTAATGAAATTCCACGCGTTAATCCGTGGAATTTAAAATGCACGTCATTTTAATCATGATGATATTATCCAATAATAATAATAATAATAATAATAACAATAGTAATAATAATAATAATAATGGTAATAATAATAATAACAACAGCAATAATAATAATAATAATTTCTTCAACGTACATCATCATCATCGTCATCGTCGTCGTCACTTGTGGTAAGTGACATTAAATCAATCCCCTAAAGGGAATAATAAAACATAATTTTGCGTTAGGGTTAGGGTTAGGGCAAACTGGACACGAACGATCGAGTCCGATGTTCAACGAAGCACAACCGAGCATCGAAGCGTGTACCTCTGTGGTCGCTTCCATGGTCGCTCCATGCTTCAGCAACAGTTCCACTATCTTTATCCTGTTCTTCTTGCATGCAATGTGCAGTGGAGTGAATCCATTCTGTCATTGATCACAAAGCAATCGTCGTCGACGTCATCGTCACCATCGTAAATTAGATGATATCCATCCATTCATTCATATCTTCATCCACTCAGCCATCCATCCATCCGTCCGTCCGTCCATCAACCCATCCATCCATCCATCCATCCATCCATCCATCCATCCATCCACCCATCCATTCCATCCTCGTATGTATATCTCACCAAAGCCCTTGCGTTGACCTCACAATTCTTATCTTGTAGAACCAGTTTGGCAGTCTTTACGTTGCCACAGTGGGCTGCCACGTGCAGAGGAGTGAGATAATCCTGGACAAAGTCAGGGGAACGATTGAATGAATGAAGAAGGAAGAAGAAGGAAGAAGGGGGGAGGGGGAGGCAAGAGGGGCAAAATAAAATATTTTAATTTTTTTTTATTAAATTATAAATAAAAGTCATCACTAAATAATCTAATCAACATAAATTATGCTAACTTAGACAATAGCCAATACTTACAACTGATAACAACAACAACAAGCATATCAACAACAATATCAACAACAGCAACGAACCACTGTAATCTCGTTGATGCCCGAATTATGGAGCAGTAGGATCTTTGCGCAGACCTCGTGATCTCCCTGGATGGCCATGTGTAGCGGAGTCAGTCCGTTCACCGTCTTCATCTCCACCTTGGCTCCCCTCTTGAGTAGAGCCTCCACGACTTGGTGGTGGCCACTCCTGGCAGCGCAGTGCATCGGGGTCAATCCGTCCTGAAGAAGGGTTCAAAGGTCATTCGAACTCGGTCTGAGTGTTTAGCCCAGCAGCTATAGGCAGTTCGATGGCGATGACCTCGCTAAGGTCAACTTAGCATTTCGATGGTGTTATTTTTCTTTTACAATTTAATTATTTGTTTTTATTTTAAATTTTTTGCATATCTTTATTTATAATTCTTTTATAGCAAATACTAATGCCTGGAAATGAATTCCTAAATTATTCTGAAAATATATTTTTTTTTAAATATTGTTAACGTCTCATCGTGAAGAGGCGCGATAAACACAAACACAAACACAGATGTACAACGTACAATGCATATCTTGTAAAACAAAAGAAAATCTTCAACGAACCCTGGTTTGGGGGTCAACTTCAGCTCCACAGTCCAGCAGAAGCACCACCATGGCCAATCTGCCCCACTTGCTCGAAATGTGTAGGGGCGTTATGAGGTTCTGGTGTGATGGACTTTAGATTAACAGCTTGACTTGGCTTATTTGACTTAGTATGTCATGCTCGGTCACGTCATTCCAAGATTAAAAAAATATTTTTTCTAATTGCTTCGTCGAGAACAAAACGCACCCACCCTAGCCTTAAAATTGGCGTCTGCTCCGTGTTCGATCAACAGCCTGCCAACGTTATTGTTGCCATAGTGGGCTGCGATGTGCAGGGGAGTGAATCCACTCTGTCAATCAATGACGCGTTCAATCAATTCCATGTTCAATCAACTTATAAGCTCATAGCTTTTCAATTCCGTAAATTGCAATGGAAATAACCATATCTCCTACCTTTGTAATGTCATTCACGAGGTTTTTGGCCTTAAAAAGACAAATTTTCTTATATAATAAAATATGGATCTTTCTGGAAACCAATGCGGATAGCGCTATAAATTTGAGATTTTATAATCTCAAATAATAATAACAAAGATAATAATAATAATATAAAGAGAAAAATAGTAAAACGTCTACCTCAACAACCAAACAGGATCGGGAACCTTGCACATCCATCCATCCATCCATCCATCCATCCATCCATCCATCCATCCATCCTTCCATCCATCCATCCATCCATCCATCCATCCATCCATCCATCCATCCATCCATCCATCCATCCATCCATCCATCCATCCATCCATCCATCCATCCATCCATCCATCCATCCATCCATCCATCCATCCATCCAATTAGACCTTGTTCGACTTTTCAGAATTGTTCTGCAAGAGTAGCTTGGCCGCTCTGACGTCATCCTTCTTGGCTGCAATGTGCAGAGCAGGAAGTCTCATTCTGCCACCACCTCCGTCGTGCTCCAAGAGAAGGGCCACGACCTTCTCGTGACCTTGTTGCAAGGACACCGCCAGGGGCGTGAAACCGTCCTGAAAATGGGTCAGACGGGTCACGGACTGTCGAAAGAAAGAACCGTTCGATCTTCGGGTGATTTCGCAATTGCGAATAATAATAATAATAATAAATAATTATAAATTATTTAAGTTAAAAATTAATAATAAATATTACTAAAATTATTTAAATTAAAAATTAATAATAAATATTACTAAAATTATTTAAATTAAAAATTAATAATAAATATTACTGAAAATATCGTCAACAAACATCCATGAACGATAAGAGATAAATACAGGCTCGTAGAGACAGACAAACAGAGACAGACAAACAGAGCGACAGAGAATCTGATAAAGGAGAGCAAAGAAGAGAAGCGAAGAAAGAAGCGCCAAATAAAATCTACGAGTGTCTTACTGGCAAGCACCGTTTTAACCTCTGTTGTTAGGTTCTGAAGGGCTCCATGTTGTAACAGGTACTCGACCACCTCGATGTGGTTCTCCTGGGAGGCCATGTACAGGGGGGTGAAGCCGTTCTATAGGTTCGTGCGTGGATTATCAATTATTAATAATAATAGTTAAAAAACATAATGAAAATAATAATAATAAAAATAATAATAATAATAAAATGTTAATGATACTTATTATCGGTCTTTAAAATAAAAATCAATAAATTGGATAGTTATGTCCTGAAAATATTAACTACTATTATTACTATTGCTATTATTATTGATATTATTGTTGTTATTATTGTTGCTATTATTATTGTTATTATTGTTGTTATTATCCGGTCGTCAAAAGTTATTGCAATTATTGTCGGCAGACGATATTGGCACCGGGAACCACTGAGATTGCCTTATAAGGATTGCAAGCTCCTAAAAAAATCAATCTACGACATGTTTATGGCCCCAATCCAGGAACAGCCCTCCCTCTCCTCCTCCTCCTCCTCCTCCTCTTCCCCGTCCCCTGTAATATCCATAAACAGAGTACCCTAAAGATAAACAGGGTACCCTAAACATAAACAGGGTACCCTAAAGATAAACAGGGTACCCTGGAACGATTGAATGACTCACGGATGACTGCAAGTTGACGTCTGCTCCTCTTTCAACCAAAAGCTCCACAACGTCCAGATGACCGGCCAGAGAAGCTATGTGAAGGGCCGTGTTTCCCTTCTAGATTCGTGTATTAATGCGCGCTCATGAATAATTGAGCGACTTGAATAAGTCATAATATGCGCTCAATTCACCTAGTTCAATAGCTACGAAGCATAGGCAGGAGGATTAAACATGATATAATAAATGAATAATTCTTAATAATTGATTATTATTTCGTAAAAATTAACTTGTTAAAGAAATATTCATGGCCATATACCTTGGTACAAGCGTCGACGGCAGCTCCGTGGTCCAAGACCTCTTTGACGACATCCACGTGACGTTCCTTCGAAGCCAGGTGTAAAGCGTTCAGTCCGTTCTGTCGGTTGGAGTTGTTTACATTCGGAGGTGTAACATTATAATAGTTACCGAGCTAATTATGCAAGTTATTAATTCTAAATTATGCAGTATTAAGTTGCTATTGTTTTTATTGCTGTTGTCGTCGTAGTTGTTGTTGTTGTTGTGAAGTGCCATCATCGCCATTTTGCGAAATATCTGTTCTTGGTCATGACCGTTGGCAATGATGGTAGGATAATGATACTGATAGTAATATCAATGAATATGATGATGATGATGATGATGATTGTTGTATATATATATATATATATATATATATATTTATATATAAAAGTTAAATTCGAACTGACCGCATTTGAAACGTTTATGTCCACGTCGCTGTTGATGTGATCCTGCACCTTCTCCAGATTTCCGAGTCTCGCTGCTTTCAAGAAGATCGTGTTGGCGTCTTCCTGGAATTACGTTTTAAAAATCCTTTCGACATGAAAAGCCTTGGTATCTCTTATTTAAATTATAATTAAATTAACACATATTCCCCGTTGTTCGATCATTCCCGGTTAATATAACGAATATAATATTAATTATAATAAACATAACAAAATATATTAAGAAATATAATTAACTAATCATTTACGATGTCACTACAAACCAGCGTACCAATAATATTATTAATAGCAGTATTCGAACCTTCTTAAGGGAGTTATAGTTCTTTTCATCCTTGTCGTGGAAATTTGGAATGATGATGACTATGTTCTCCGTCTCCGTCATGATGGCTTCCTGGAGAAGCTGAACGACAAATCACTGAATAAGCATTCGATTAAAAACTTTTCTCAATCAATTCTAGAGCTTCAAAAATGCAACGAAATCGTTAGTCTGTCGATAAATATGTCGATGCAAAGCAACTGTTACTCTCTCCGACCTGTTTATCAATTTTGAGAAAAATCTTATGCAGACAAGGGACCACCAAGACTGCTAGCTTGCTGCAGAGGACAACCGAATAGGATTCCCTGGTCCCTCGCTCGGTAATGAATGTTCCATGCAGGGTGTGTTTGCGCTGTCTGCTTAACGTGCGTGTTGCATACGTGACCAAATGTTGTTGTTTTTTTATGTTTTCAGGGCTAAAAAAAGTCTTTGAAATTCAATTAAAGCAATAAACCTATTTTAATTATCAAAGAAATGTTGAATTTGAAAAATAAAATGCTATTGCATTAAAAAGCACGACTTCAATTCAATGGAAGTCTTTGAAAGAAATCGCCCCAAGAATCTTATTCTTGAAAATCCTATTCAGTTTGAAAGCAAAAACATCTCGTGTACAGTGAGGCCTCTTAAAGAGGTAAAACTATTAACAGAACATATTTTTCTTCATTTTGTATACGTTCGGAAGCATTCAATTTATTGGGGAGACAGACTTAAAGCCAATACTTTGCTAGCACTTTAGGGGAGTTCCCTTTAGGTATCTCAATTTACGTCGAAAATGTGTCTCCGCTAGTTTAGCTTGTTGATCATTCTCAAGATGAAATTGTGTGACATGTTCGACGGCTATGCTGATGAAAAGATTTTGGAACGGGAGGATATTCGATAGCAAAACAAAGCTGGATTAGAAATATTGATTTGCAAAAGATCAATCTACCAAAAACCCCTTTCAAATGATTCAGTACTTCAAATAAAATCCAACAAGTAAATAATGTTAAATTAACGATACAAAATAATGACATCACTATGTTTTCACTTCGCAATTTCAAAAACAAGAATTACCTAAAGCATTACCAAAGTACTTGGACGACATAGATTATAGCAACAACCTTGGCCGAAGCCTCTCCAGAGTAAGTCAGCAATTCGGATAATTTACAATGAAATTAAAAACCAAAAAAGCAACTCCATCGAAAATAAAGCATTCAGAACCACTCGAAGTCCAACCAAACCTCGTTTATTTAATGCAACTTAATTTATAACCCTCTTGAAAACGATCGACGACCTCACAACGGAACAACGAATCAACGGCGATCGAAAATTCAAAAATTTTCTCCAAACATCCGCAAAGAAAAAAATTTGCATTGAGTAAAACAATTTTTGAATTAATCAGAAAAATTTTAGAATCACATTTGATTTATTGTTAAACTGATTCCCGTATTTTTTTTAATTTAATGATAAATTGTATCGAAAATGATAACAGTTCAAATTTTTTAAAATTATCATTCGCTTTTATTTCTTTGTCTTAAAATGCCAAACAATTTTAATCCGAGATGTTAGCGTCGATCACAAGCAGGAGAGTTTAAATAGCATCGTCGAAGATAACCGTCTGCTCGTTTTCTTCTCTGCGGCGCCAGTAATTATCCGTATTGGAATGTATCCAAAAAAAATTAAACTTGCACAGTATTTTTTTAACGTATCGAATAATATAAATAATATTAATTTAATATAATTAATACTGATTTGGAATTTCTCGATTTGATTTCACGGTCACAAAATGTTTACAACTGTTCTCGTCTGCTTAATGTTGAGCAACCGATCGTTAAGTTCGTACTTAAGTTCGAAATCGCATTTGACGAGAGGCGTGCCAACTTTCGAGCCGCAAAACTTTGGAAAAAAAAGGTCGGCTGATTTGAAAGATTTTAAAGTAAAATTTGCTCCTGGAGAAGCAGAAAGATCTTCATGGATCGAGCACAAATATCGCATTCCAAGGTTTATGTTGGAACTGTTTGAAAATAAATCTGGATTTTACAAACCTCCGCTTGTCGCAGACATAATTCGTGTAATACCTCCTTGGAATTACGGTTGTTATATGTTTCGTTGGCTGTTTTTAATTAACATTAACTCCTTGTTAAACCCTGAACATAGTTAATATTAACTTTACCAGCAGAATTCGAGTCCAACCAACGAAGGCATAAGCGTGGATCACAAGCTTTCCATATCCTTTCTTTTAACCTCTCCATTGTAGAAAAAGACGAAGATATTCGAAGAGCAGAATTAAGACTCTGTCATTCGCATCAAATTCAAAAGATAAAAACTCTGACCATACATGAGATGTTCAATTCCCCAAAGAAAGACTACAGTTACCAGGATGGTTATATCAGGATTGCATCAACAAAAATGAAAGCCAAAGAAGAGATTTTTCTTTTGACTGGAGCAGTGAAAAATTGGCTGCTTAGAGACAGGATGGCCTTATACTCCGTTCTTGTTAAAGCAAAATTAGAACGAATAAAAGGTGGAATGAGGTGGCAGGAACAAGGTAAAAAGTATTATGTAAAAATTTTAATCAATTTCACTTTTCTTGTTATAAAATAATTAGATATTATACTTAACAGATGCAATAAATTCAACAAAATGTAGACCGATTCTCCTGCTGTTTTCTATCGTCAACAAACGGCGAGGAGAGAAAAGCTCAAATCTATCCTTAGCTCCACGGAATCAAAGGTTGAAAACTAACCTAAACCTTTCGCATTACCGGAATAGCCAACATAATTTTTTAAAAAAACGCTCCACCGACGAAAAATCAGAGAGAAAGGAGCAATATCCATTATTATCGAACAAAAAGTCTTCCTCAACTACAAAAAATAGAAGAAAAACTTTGCCGTTTGCTCCAAGAGATCGCAGAAAACCAAAAATTCAGAACGCTTGCAGGAGAAGAAAACTTTACGTTAACTTCTCGGACATCCACTGGGATTCGTGGATACTGAAACCGGAAGGATATCAGGTTAGCTAATCTATCCGATTGGTCCGAATTAGTAATTGAGCAATTGAACATACCGAATTCATATTTAAGGCATACCAATGCAGAGGCCGTTGCCATTTCCCAATCCGTTCACAGCTCTCACCTACTAAATATTCCTTGATGAGGAGTCTACTCTACGCAGTCCAGCCCCAAAAATCCAAACCGGTCTGCTGCGTCCCGACCAGACTCCTTCCTATGTCGCTTCTGTATTATGACGAGAACAACGTATTGACTTACAAGTTTGAATATGAGGACATGATAGTAGCGGAATGCGGTTGTAGATGAAGGACAAATTCTGGATTGGATCTCCAGGGGGCAGAAGTGTTTATTATATATATATATAATATATATTAGTCGTAATGTAGTAGTCATGCATCATGCATTTTAAATTTATGGTTGATTAATTTAATTGCTTTTTTGTCATCCGAAAGACGTAAGTTTGTGAAATTTCAGTCAATTTGGACATGCGGAAGTAAGTAAAAATTGATTGCAAGATTTGACCCAGCAGACAGTTAAATAACCTGGGGCAGTCCGTAAGGTATGTCACAGTATTTCAGGCCACTTTTTTTTTTAAATTGGAGGTCAAACAGATTGTCGTGATCAGCTAATTAAACCTCCTTGGATTAAAACTGACTCATCAAAAGTATTTTAACTCGTTTTGTTTTTGTACATAAATGCCGTCTCCAGCTTCTAAATGCGAAGTTAAATTTTTTTTTAGCTACTAGAACGATACTTTCAGAAAATGTATTTGTTCATATTGTGTGCAGTGGTATATTTGGAAACAGCAATGAGTAATGAGCAGTGCTGGAAAAACCGAGTTTTTCACTTTTTGAGTCGGCCTCAGATAAGTAGCTTTAAAAGCTGACGTATGAATGAAACATTTTTCGATAATTTCGTCGCCGTGTAGAACATTGTCTAAAAGTAAGATTTTATACGTGTTTAATCGGCGATAAAGACATTTTCTAGCAGTAGACTCAAGATGTCTGAAGATCGAAATAGAGGAAGCAGATATCGCTGGGGTAATCGAGCCCCTCGTGGCCGTGGGGAGACTTTGAACAGGTTGGTCGTAAATGATCTCTACTGGAACATTTTACTGATTTTATCGATATGAACCATTTGTAAAAACATACTTAGATCGGAAAGTAACGAGCACAGAAACTGTGGGACAGGATGGCGGGGGCCTTACAGGGGACGAAACAATTTCCCAAGAGGAGCAAGATCTGGGAGTGAACACAGGGAAAATTTTGAGCCAAGAAGAAACAACGACCAGGTCAGAGAAGGCAACCATGACAATCGGGCGACAGACCCAGGAGTTCCTGCTTCATCCAGGGTGAGAGGCAGTGCATCTCACCAGAATCATGTCAGGAATAGAGTACTGAATCATCACAAACTGATAAACTTGGCCCAGATACCTCCTGAGGAATTAGTTGATGAAATAATGTTGGATAAAAGTGGGTTTCCTCAGGCCTTGAATGATGAATTTTTGTGGTCAAAACTTGAAGTCTTTCAGGACATGATTCGAATAATTTCTAAAGCCGTAAATTTTGAAACAAAACCACGAGAATCGATCATTCTTCTCAACAAAGTTAAGTCTTCTACTTTGTTGTCCGGAGGATTTACAAATTACTACACCAAATTGTTGAGAACATCCGAATCTTTCTGTAACGACGTGACCAAAGCCTCTTTTGCTCTCTCAATCAACTTGTTGAAACAGATTGTTGAAAAATTTCCTTCATCGATAGAGAGAATTCTTCTTCCATATTCTGTGTCCAAGCTCCTAAACCATAGTAATAATTTTAATGACGAGATTAAAAAAGATTTTGAACACCTTGAAAAAATCGTCGAAAATGCCATGAAACGAGATTCTGAGGTCGATCGACAGAAATCCAAGCAGGTCTACCCTCCTCCACCCGATAACTTTAGGGAGTTGGGCATCTTTCCGAACTTCATCAGAGATTTGGCATGCACGCAGGAACCTTATCTGAGGCCGATAGAAATCGAGGGAGGTTTTCAAGACGTCGAGCATTACTTGGACGTTCATTTTCGATTGCTGAGGGAGGACTTCATACAGCCATTGAGAATCGGAATCAGGGAATATCTTAAAATTTCTGAGAATCGTCTGACCAGGAAGAAGCTGACTGAGGTCAGGATTTATAAAGATGTGAAGATTATTAAAGCAGTTTGCACAAACTCTGGTCTGATTCATGAAATCAGCTTTAGCACTGAAAATTTAAAGAAAGTAAATTGGTTGACCTCTAAGAGATTTATTTATGGTTCACTGGTGTGCCTGTCAAATAATAATTTTGAAGAAATTATAATGGCAACAGTCGAAGACAGGAAGCCAGATTTTCTTGCGAAGGGGATTTTGCGAATCAAATTCGAGGACGAATCTCAGCTGCACAATTACAACGGTACCGAAATGTTTGTCATGCTGGAAACTACCGCATTCTTTGAGTCCTACAGGCACGTGCTGGATGCATTGGTTGCAATCGATCCAGAAACTTTCCCATTTCAAGATGCTATCATTCACTGCCATCCTATGAGTAGTCCTCCAAAGTACCTGAACAATTTAGGAGCTAAGTTTTTCGACCTGACGAGTTTGTCGACAAATAAGACCGACGATGAAATCGTCATTTCCGACGAAGCAGAGCCAGTAGCATACGCAGCTCTGAGATTAAAGCTCATAGACATACTCAAAGAATCCTCGTGGCCCTCTGCCAAAATCCTAGGTTTGGACGAATCCCAGTCTAAAGCTTTGAGGAGTTCTTTGACATCCGAAGTGTCGGTCGTGCAGGGTCCGCCAGGCACTGGAAAAACTTATCTCGGTTTGAAAATAGTCGAAATCCTTTTGGAAAATTGGAACAGGTGGAATGTCGGCGAAAAGCCAATTCTGGTCGTTTGTTATACGAACCATGCCCTTGATCAGTTTTTGGAGGGCATTTCAAAATTTCTTAAAAAAGGTATAGTTCGAGTAGGAGGCAGAAGTAAAAGTGAACTCATGAAAGTCTTCAATTTAAACCAATTAAGACAGAGTTTGAGAAGTAATAAGAACATTCCAAAAGACATCTACTCTAGGAAAAGGGATGTACTTCAAGAGATGAGAACCTTACAGGATAAAATAGAAAGAGCAGGGACTAAATTGGAAAGCCTTGAAAAGAACATAATTAATGAAATTGTACTCCAACATTTCATGAAGAGGGAACAATTTATGAGCTTGGTCTCGTTCCAACTCCAATTCTTGGGCAGCGCTTCAAGCATGATGGACTGGTTGCAAATAAATGAAATCACTGAAGCATCTTCTGATGAGGAGACGGACAATCCAACGCTTCTTGAACCAGGTGTGCGGGAATATCTCGATGTGCAGAACGAGGCAGAACTTGAAGAGCAGCAAAGGAGAATTGATGATGACTTGATTTATGGGTTCAATAATCTGACGTTAGAAGAGAATAGGATGCGACTTGTAAGAGCTGCCCAAATAAGGCCCAATGCAAATAAAAAGGAACTTGATAATGGATGGCAAATGCAGAGAGATCAAATAAGAAACATGAAAAAAAACTTGAAAAGGCACCTTGCCAATTTCGACATCATGGACGAGCATGAAGGAGAGTCGGTGATCAACGTGTGGCAGCTAAACATGAATGACAGATGGAGGCTCTATAGGTACTGGCTTCAGAAGTACAGAATTAGTCTAAAATTAGGAATAGCTACTGAGATGCAAACTTACAATTTGTTGGCAGCAAACTTGAAAGATATAAACTCAAATGAGGATGAATGGATCATGAAGGAGGCCAAAATCATTGGAATGACAACAACATGTGCAGCAGCCAGATCCAGGAACCTTTTGTCTTCCATTAGACCAAAGGTCATCATAGTAGAGGAGGCAGCAGAAGTACTGGAGTCCCATGTTATAGCAAGTCTCAATCCAGAATGCCAGCATCTGATCCTCATCGGAGACCATAAACAACTCCGTCCATCTGCAAATGTCTACAAATTGGGCACAAAGTATAATCTCAATTGTTCCCTTTTTGAACGACTCGTGGCAAATGATTTTCCTTACACCACCTTGGAAAGGCAGCACAGGATGAGGCCCGAAATTGCCGACTTTGCTCGAATAACGTACCCCATCCTGAAAGATGACGATTCCGTGTTAAATCAAGATCACGTCATGGGCGTCAATTCGAATGTCTTCTTCCTCAATCATTGCGAACAGGAGACTCAAGACAGTGAATTGATGAGTGCATCTAATAAGCACGAGGCAGCTTTCTTGGCCAAATTTTGCTTGTATCTCATCCAACAGGGCTACTCCAAGGAACAGATCACAATTCTTACTCCTTATGCTGGTCAGATGTTTGAAATTAGAAAACTCATGCCCAAGAACATTTTCCAGGGATTGCGAATTTGCCCTGTCGACAACTATCAAGGCGAAGAAAACGACATCGTATTGCTGTCTCTCGTGAGGAGCAACTTTGACGAAAGCATCGGATTTTTGAAAGAAACCAACAGACTTAACGTGGCCTTGACACGAGCCAAGAAGGGCTTGTTCGTCATAGGGAACTTTGACATGTTGAAAAATAAGTCCGATTTTGTGCATAGAATTTACTCCCTAGCAGCAAGAAAAGCACCACCGTTCATAGGAAATTTTTTGACTTTATGTTGCCAGAATCATCCCAACACCAGAACTCTGGTTTCTCATGCCAAGGATTTTGATCAAGCTCCAGAGGGTGGTTGCTCCCTCCCTTGTCGATTCAGACTGTCTTGCGGTCACACCTGCACCCGAAGCTGCCATCCTTATGATAAAGATCATTCTCGTTTTCTCTGCCTCAAACCCTGCGAGAAAGTTTTTGCAAAATGCCAGCACGTCTGCCCCAAAAAGTGTTCTGAACAATGTGGCAAATGTGAGGTGAGGGTCAAGAGGGTGATAGCTAAATGCAAGCACGAGCAACAGATGATGTGTCATCAAGATCCAGAGGCATTTGTTTGCAGGGCGAAATGCAACTTCCTTCTTCCTTGTGGCCATCCTTGCACTAAATCCTGTGGTGAAGAACATGCTTATCTGTGCAATTTCCACTTGCCGAAGCTATTGGATTGCGGTCACAAAGTCAAAGTCCCTTGCCACAAGTTCAATGACGATGACAACGAGTGTAGTACCAAGTGTGGCGCATTGTTAAAATGTGGTCACGAGTGTGGAGGGACTTGTGGCAAATGCTTCAGAGGAAGAGTTCACGTGAGATGCTCTAAGAACTGTGACAGGACCTTGATTTGTGGCCATAAATGCAGGAGCTTGTGTTCAGAAGTCTGCCCCCCGTGTTGCCTTCCGTGCGAAAACAAGTGCAGCCACAGCGACTGCAAGAAAGAGTGCGGCCAGCCGTGCAATCCTTGCAACGAGATCTGTTCTTGGGATTGCAGGCACCGTTCGTGCAATCAACTCTGCCATGCAGAATGCGAAGGACCTCCCTGCGACGAACCTTGCGATAAAGTTCTTAAGTGCGGACATCCTTGCGTCGGTCTTTGCGGAGAGAAATGTCCCACTTTGTGTAGAGTATGCAATGCCACGGAATTGACGGAAATCTTTTTCGGCACTGAACAAGACGTGGGTGCTAGATTCATTCAGCTGAAGGATTGTCGTCACGTCGTTGAAGTAAGCGGGCTAGATAATTGGGTGGCCGAAGCCTTCACGTCTTCATCCGTCATACCTTTGTGCTGTCCCAAGTGCCGTACTCCGATCCAGACCTGCGACCGCTACAGGCCCCAGATTAAATCCGTTCAAATTAAAATTGAAAAGGTCAAAGCGAAAATTTGTGGTGATAAAGAAGAGCTAAAGAAGAGAAAGTCTAACATTCTACAAGCTCTTAAAAACACAGGTTCTTGGTCTTCGAGTGTACTTGATGTGCTTGATAGCACAATTGGCTTCTACCACATGTCAATCATCGAAGGAGCCACTGAGTTGCTGCGCCACCTCAATGATTTGAAGCGCAATTCCTACACGAAGAAGATTCAGTCAAGAATAACGCAAAACCTTAGGTACCTTTCGACGCAAGAATGCGAAGAACTTCAATTCGAGATAACCAGACTTGAACTTCTGGAGATGTTCCAAAATTGCGAGATAAAAATTAAAAGTTCATTTGGATATCCAAAGCTCACTGAAAATCACAGGAAAGCATTCGAACAAAAGCTGCTTGAGCTCAAAAATTGCAAGCTTGACAATGACAAGGAGAAAGAGTTCAGAAACTTTTTTAGAGAGATCAAACAACTTGTGACTGGGCTAGGCATTACAGAGAAGGAGAGGGTTCAGATAATCAATGCCATGAAGGACGTCCAGAGAGGAGCCTGGTTCGAATGTCCGAACGGTCGGTTTCAGTTTCGACGTCGCTTTAATTCCGGCTAGTCAGACTTAAGTCGATTAAACCTTACCGTTTCAGGCCATGTGTATGCAATTGGAGATTGCGGAGGAGCCAATCAAGAGGGCACGTGCAATGAGTGCGGCACCACGATTGGCGGTTCGAATCACGCCTTAAGGGGCGACAACAGATGGAACAATGTCATGGACGGCTCCGACAGGACGGCATGGCCGGGCACCGCGATGAATCCTGTCGGTCTCTGAGGAAAATCGACTTTTGTTGATTACAATTTTATCGTGTTATCCCTGGAAATATTTTTGTTGCAATTCTTAACTTAGTAACCAATACAGGTAGTTTTGTTGAAGTTGGTTTTATTATTTACTAATGTTTATGACTCCTATTAACTCTTAATTCCTATATTTGAGGCATCCTGGTATTTAAATGATATTTATCCTAATATATACACATAATTGTAACAGAACGATTCGCTTTATTAGAATTACTGACATTAAAATGTTGCCATAGAACGAGTTTTCTGCTGATAACAAGATAACAATTTCTGCTTATCACAAGTTTTGTTTTCCCGCGTCCTTTTCCAATCGTCACCGGTGATAAAAAAAAAAAGGTCGTGTGATTGTGTGATGATGTCGACCTTCGATGAATGTAGAAAGACAAAAGGAACCCGAATCACCACCTCCTCCTCATCATCATCATCATCTTCCTCCTTGAATCTCGTACGCGAGCAACTACTGCCTAACGGTTGTTGTTTTTTTGTGCAGTTATATTCCCCGTCTTAACTCATCCTCGATGAGTTTTTATGCGTTGCTCTTTCCGTCTCCGGCCGAGAGAGAATCGACGGACTGGATCGGCAACGTCCCGGGCTCTCCGTTGAATCGAGGAAGGAGAAATTCCAGAGATAGTAAAGAATATTCGGATCGCTAGTTCGTCACCGGTCGAGCAATGATCGCCTCGAATCTAGCGCCTTTGTTGGTGATAGCCGTCTTCTTTTCCTTCGCAAAGTCAGAGAATATCGGTGCGAACCCTGGCAACAATTCGCTGCTCAGTAACGTGATTTATGACGTCGACAGTAAGGAAAAGGTCTCTCCGAACGAGGATCACGGTTTGGGATGGCCAGGGAGTCATGCCGGAGAGAGCCCCGATGAGGTCAGCAGAAGGGAGGGATGTAGAAGTGCAAACCTCTGCTGTCAGGGCAAAGACAACAAGTGCTTTGCCAGAGGTAGGAAGATGAACGGAGCGAACGGGGAACTCTGTTACTGCGATTCGCAATGTCTCACTTTAAGCGATTGCTGCTTGGATTACAAGGAGAGCTGCCCTGGTTGGTTCAAATTTATCAATTTCGATTGGTTGGAATGAATCGTATTAATAAAGTAGCATTAATTGGGTTACGTTATGTTAATTATCAATAATAAGTTTATTATGTGGGTATGAGACATATTATAAGATAATAGCTAGACAGCGATGCTTCAAGTACTCAGATGACCTGGAAGAACACAAAACAAGGGATTCGATTTTGAAATTGGTTGGTCACTGATTCAGCCAACAACATTCATGCCGCATGAATCATGTTTATGTGCTATTAATATCAATCGCTACTATTATCCATATTCTATTGATTATTGGCTATATAATCATAAATAGGCATAAATATTGAAAACATAATTTTGAGTATATAAAAGTTCCATATTGACCGCCGGATCGGTGCCGTAAAAAAAAAATCTTCAAAGAAGACAAAGAAAACTGATGTCTGAATGGGACTCTGGTATATTTCCATAGCTTGAAGTTGAGTGCTTAGGAAGTATCAATTATATTAACTTATTATTAGGATAACTTAAACTTGTAATAACTGATAATAAGGACAATCTTAACTTATGATAATCATTTTATTACCTCATAAGCGACTGCATGGATGCATGGAAAGCGGTTACCATAAATATTAATTATTCACGTGATTTACTGGTAGCTATTTTAATTTAAAAGGAAAAACCCTAGAAACAGCATTGCTTTCATTAGATTCTAATGATTAGAAGTTGCAGAAACCGCTTCCTTTTGAAGTAAAACTTCATTGAGTTTATAATTATTTACATTAATTAATTAATTTATTTAGACTTTGTACTTGAATTTATCCTTTGAGTAGACAGTTTTACTTTTCTTCCTGTCAGCATGATTCTTGAATCCAACCAGAAAAGGCTGGTTAACCACGTTATTAACAAATCTAATAGCAATTAATAAAGAATAATTAAATTACACTTCGTTCCACGTCCACTTTTAATCCGTCAGCCGTAGACTGCCAGCTGGTAAACTGGAGCGAGTGGGGCGAATGCGATTCCAAGTGTGGCTTTGGGGTCAGGCAGAGGTCACGCTCGATCGTCCGGGAAGCCCAGAACGGGGGTAAGCCCTGCGAAGCCACCAATCAGAAGCAGGTTTGCGAGGGCAACCACTGTAAGCTGACCAGGGATTCTGACTTTGGGAACGAGTTGAGAGGTTAGAGGATATAGGTCATTTTGAAATTTGGTACTATGAGGTCGTGTGAGCTGTTATAAATCATTGTTGATGCATGTTATTAATATTCAAGCTATAAAAATTATAATTATAATTATAAATATTATAATTTATTGATAACATGTAACGTCCTTATTGTTGAAAATTCAATGTTTCTATGAATGTGTTGTCGAAATAGGAGACACAACAAATCAAAAGTGTGCAATATGTGACACCGGTAATAACATCTGCAACCATTAAGATAATTATGATGATGATGATGATGATATCTGTATTGGAAGTTGTTGTATGGCTAAAACAATAGCGCATAAATAAGCTAGATCGCTTATCCTCATCATACTTTATCAAAACAATCACCGCCATCATCGTCGTCGTCATCGTCGTCATTTTTATCATCATCATCGTCATTATCATCGTGGTTGTTTACTTGGAAATATACCGACCTGTAGTTACGTAAGCCAATGTTAGCGGCGCGCCTCTGTAACCAGATTTCTGAATTTCAGACCCAATTTCAGGCTGCATTTCACTCACTCATAATTTTCTAACCATCCATTTTCATCCATCCATCATTCATTCGGCTTTCATCCATCCCGCCATCCATCCATTCATCCTTTTATCCGCCCGTTTAGCTGACGGATTTGGAAAATTCTCGCGATACATAACAAAATGATTATGCATTCCAGCGAATAAATAGTTTTTTTTTTATTATCGGCTGCGATTATTTTCGAATTAGAATTCATTTTAATTGCATTTATGAGTTTAGAGTCATTTTTTATCGACAGAAACCGGAAGAATTCTTCCAATGGAATTCAGCAGATGGAGGAACGATATATTGTACGATCCCTACAAGGATATTCGAAGGAATCTCTTCTTCAGTTATAAAGATTTGCCCATCAGATCCATGCAAGTTTTTCCTTTGTTTTCATATCCGTTATTCTGGATGAAGGGATTCACAAACTACATCACGCACTTAGGAGTTTTGGGGTGCCAGAATTAATTTGTCGCGGGGGAAAGAAAGGCCAACAAATCTTAACGTCGTCCAGGGACCGACCTTTATTAATTTTTTAAATAATATAATTAATCATTTCCAATTATTCCCAACATCAAAATCAATCATTTACTTCTTTTGCCAATCAGAACCTGCTCGACTTACACTCTCCAATCTGTCCACAAACTGTGCAGGGCTGAACCCTTGTCGGAGCAATTCAAGTCGTTGAAGAAAGGGGCCGAGGTGTGCGTCGAATGTCACCCAATGGCCGCTCTGGACTATCTCGGAGGAAGGTGTTTTGGCCAGGGTGCCCACAAGAGAGAAACCAGATGGAGCGTTCTCGGAAAAGTGGGTTGTCGCGGTACCTGGACGATGGAGAACAAGATGGAGGAGTGTACCTGTAGCTCCAGGCATGCCACGCTCCCTAGCTTCAGCTTCATCTGAGGCTCATGGAAATCTATGCCAGATAGGAAAACCTGATTGTTGTGATGGTATTTCAATTGTATACTGTCTTTCAAAGGTTTACGCTTTTGCTACCGCTTTCTTCGGTCTAATTTCTGTCATTTTGTTATTCTGAATTTCACTTTCTTATATTGCCACGAATAAAATTCTGCTTTGAAGGGTAGTTTGAACATTGAATTTGAGGGGGTTTGGGTTCTTAAGGATCCAATGATGCCGGCATTAACTATCGAGGCAAAACTATTTAATGGAGTGCCAACTTCATCGGATTAAAGGTTGCAAAGCGCTTGATTCTCCTTACATCATTCACATGCCGCAATTTGGGCACTTTAGTGCATTTCTTTGCGTCGGTATTTTTATACTTTGAAGATACTGCATCAATTAGCAAAAAATCACTTCGTAGGTGACTGGAAAGTCTAGGTGCAGATAAGGAGCACAAAAAATACTGTTTTGAGTTATTTTTCGGGACAATCAGGTGGAATCTCACATATCATCCTTTTATGTGGATTTTTCACATTTTTAGGTCGCATCTGTCGATGATTATTAAAAATAGAAACAAGAAATCGACATTTCTTCATTCAAGGTTTGGTGCTTTTCAAGGACGCAATGTTATCATGATTTTCGTTAATTTTCGGAGCTTGACCTGAATCTTAGTCTATTAAACTGTTGTAGAGTGACATAAAATCTTTCGCGTGGAGATATATCAAGAATTAGTTGATAAAATATTAACATTGCCTAAATAGTTACATAGTACATCGTTAAATATTTTAGAACTAATATCCGATTTTTATCATTATGAGTAATTTGAAATCACAAAAAGCAAATAAAGAACGCAAAGATATAAAAAGATATAAGCATAAAAAACTAAAAAGGCTAGAATGGAGGACCTTTTAAGCTGAAATAACACTATTTAAATTACTTAAAATATCTGGAATATAGAAAAAATATTTAAAATTTTTATTGTTTGCTATTACATTTAGCAAGCCTAAGCACTTTTTTTTACTTTAGAAACAATTTAGTGATGATAATCAAAACGTTCGGTATAAATCTAATTGGATTTTATGGCTAAATAAAATATTTTTCACATGACGCCTCACGAGAAGATTAAATAAACTTTTTAATAATTATATTTTAATTATTTAAATCCTGTTTTAAGCAACTGTTTAACAGTAAAGGACCGCGGAGAAAATTGAGCTGAAGGCGATTGGTGGTTGAGAATGTAAGCAATGTTTTCGTGGTTATGATTGGTTGCTAATCCCCGACTAGCTGGGTAGACACGCATATTCATCCGGTACCTTGGAACATAAATTTATTTTTTATATTAAATTATAAATTATAGACGAACTTTTTCAAATGTACGTAGTTAGGTTACTTACGTTTTGAAAGCTTGCTGGCTCCAGCAGCATTTGAAAGCACAATGGCGGATAGCGAGCCGAGCGGTGTAATATTATTTTGTTTGGGAGAGACTATTTCCTGGCGCGAGTGTTTTGTCGTGTTGTGGTGTGACGTTTTAACTGGTTTTACATTGCAATTTTGGTCAGTTATTCGGCCTCGGGCCTCGCTTTTCCAACTCTCGTCTGCTCGTTTCAGATCGTTTTTCATGTGTCGCAATCGTTGCCTGTCTGAATCAGCCCAGGATTGCAATGGACCCTTTGATGAAATATGGAGGAATGAGCGTTGGTCAGGCAAGATCTGAAGTCATACGAGTACCAGATAGGATGGTTGGGTTAAGTGAGTACGTTTGGTGTATAAGTCCTACAAACAAGTTGCCTGAGCAGTCATTTTCGTTAATTGATCAGTTTCCTCAACATCTTACGTTAATTCGTTGTGCAGTAGATGCAGTAATGGGTGCTTATTTGTGTGGATATTGGTTTCACTTACTTCCTGATGTAATTCTTAATGGGGTTGACTGCTTTCACAGTCATAGGCAAAGGTGGTGAACAAATAGCTAACATCCAGGCCATGTCGGAGTGTCGCATCCAGTTTGCCTCAGGTGACTTTAAAACTCAAAAAAACATAAAGAAATTTACATTTTGAAAGTTAATGGCAACACAACCTCGTTTACTTCCAGATAGTTTCGGACTTCCCGAGAGAGAATGCACCCTCTCCGGAAGCAACGAGTCCATCGCGTTAGTTTAAACACCGGACTTTAGAATTCGCACGAAAGTCGTATCGTTGGAATAACATTCACAACGTGAGTCGTTTGTTTTTCAAGGAGGGCAAAGGAGCTAATCACCCAACTCATGTGCAAAGGTCACGACCTACCCGTGGACGTGCAGAACAGCACTCAGACCATCGAAGTCATGATTCCGGGCAACAAGGCCGGAGTGATCATCGGAAAAGGAGGCGAAACCATCAGGCAACTCCAGGTTGTTGGATGTTTGTTCGAAATGTTGCCATGACGACTTTGTAATGGAGGCCAAATGTTTAATACAGTTATACAGTCGCTGGTGTTTATAAGTTGTGCACAGTTTTGTATGTTAAAATGTTGCCTTGTTAAGTGTTGTTTTTATTTTTCATTGGTTTTGTGATTCAGGAACTGTGGCTGAAAAATGAGCAACTCTGTTTTTGTGCCTAAAAATTGTAGTTGAGCAACAATATTATTATTGTCTTTGTGCTGAACGACCGCATAATTTAGACAACCAGGCGCATGACTTGAGGACATAATTTATAATAAAAATATTGCTATAATATATTAATTCACAATAAAAATAAAACTGCATAGCAAGCACTGCTTTGATCTCAATGTACAATTTCATTGGCAGTCGACAAGCATTGAGGATTATTAAAGAGATGACTTGTTGACTTTTGCAGCTGAATTTATTATTATTATTATTAATTAATAATAAGTTACAATTAATTAATTGTTTAACAGCTAAAGCTGGACAATTAGGCATTGAATATCTTCCAAGCCATCTGAACACTTTCAATAAACCTGACCTACCATAATTAGTTTGAGGACCCCGGGTTATTACAATAATAATAATAACAGCTAAATTCGTTCCATCAGGAACAGACTGGAGTGAAGATGGTCATAATCCAAGAGAACAATGTACCCACCAACTACGACAAACCGCTGCGTATCACGGGCGACAAATACAGTTGCCAGGTGAGCAGAGATGTTTTGAAATTTATTGCTCATGGATGAGAGAGGGATGGTAATTGGTGGATGAGTCTTGTCTTAGGAAGGAAAGTCACGGCGTGGCGACGGTTGTCATAGGCCTCACTCGACATTGTTGTCATTTCGGTCATTGCAGTTGTAATTGGTTAATTTTTATAATTAATTAAACTCTTTTGGTTTTCTTTGCAGAAAGCTAAAGAAAAAGTCTTAGAACTTCTGGCTGATAAAGATGGGCAGGTAGGCTTGCTGTTGTTGTTGTTATTTCATTTTTGATACTCTAACTATTTATTGTGAGGTGTAATTAAGCATGTGACAATATATTTTTTTCAATACATTAACAATTAAGATTTGATATCATTGTCTTTGTGTCCACAAACATTTGTTCCAATTCATTTATGTTTTATTATAAGGAACGTTAAAATTCTTCCACAGCAGTTCGGAATGTACTCGGAATACAGCAGCAGTCAGAGGACCAGCATAGACGTGGGTTTTGTCGTCCTTTTTTCATTCATTCTCTCGCTTGCAACCTTCCGTCAAACGGTCCTTCTATCTCTCTCTCTTCGCGACAGATTCCCGTCAATCGCTCCGTGATCGGTATCGTGATAGGCAAAGGAGGCGAGATGATCAAGAAGATCCAGCAGGAGTCCGGAGCCAGGATCCAGTTCCGACCGGACGACGAGTCTTCCGGGCCGAACCGCATGTGCAACATCACCGGGAATTCCGAGCAGATGCAGACGGCCATTGGCCTCATCCAGGAGATCGTCGTCAGTATCGTTTCCAAGAGTTTGACCGGTTTCTGGCCGGATGCCCGGCCCTTACTCGCCCTTCACTCGATTGATATTGTCCTATTTTCTGATGCTCATAGGAACGACAGGGATCCAACAACTGGAATAAAAGCGGTTCGAGCCAGGACTCTGGGAAAGTCCCCGAGGAAACCACGTGCACCGTCCCTGCGCACAAGTGCGGGCTGGTCATAGGGAAAGGTGTGTTTATGGACGACGATGACGGATAATGTTGTCGAAGATGATACCAAACTTAATGAAAATGTAGCCACACGATTGCAATGCATGTTTATATTAAAAAAGGTGGTGAAACGATAAGAGAGATATGCAGGCAGTCCGGTGCCCAGGTGGAACTGATGAGGGACCCTGTGACGTCATCACTGCCTGAGAGAATCTTCAAAGTACAAGGAACGACGGAGCAGATGCAGACTGCCATCAGACTCATATCAGACAAGGTCGGGCAGTTCTTTTCTTCCATTTGTTTAACCAGACGTTTCTGGGTGCCTGAAAATTCATCTGATTAGCTTGTAATAGTGCAGATTGGGCTAAAAGCTTTTTATAATCAAACCAGGAAAGGCAACTCTCTGACCTAACCTTACCTAAATTGCTCAATATAATGTCATATTGTCAAACTATTATAAAATAGTTGACAAAAGCTTACTAATAATAACACTACTACTAGTGTACAATACAACAGCTTTGGCATGTGATTAACTATAACAGCATAATTAATTTCTGCCCGTAGGTTGCCTCCAATGCACCCTCTGGGACGTTAAGCTTGGCTCGGGATGGGAATGCCACCCTCTGCGGACAACACGCTAGGTTTGTTTTCGGAGAGTTTTTGTTTAACCGTGTTAAATCACTACATTTTATTACTTGATGCCATTTTTCTCCTTTGCTGACTTGTTGAGTTTCCTATACACAATGCCTCTGCTTTTAGAGGGTCAATATTTTTTAAACATCCATGGAATACTTTATTCATGTTGAGCACAGCTTTTGAATCCAACTCTTTGGTCTGGATTGGATGTCCAGGGAGCTGCCCAAAGGCATTTGCAATATACCAGTTGAACGCATCCAAAGAAAATTCTATACTTGGATCGTCAAGCATAGATGCATTGATTGTTGAATCAATGATGTCTCTTTCTTCTTCCAGTGTCCAGGACCAAGTACTGCAACAGATTCTACAGCAGCAACAGAACTTCATGTCTCCGATTCAGACTTGGCAGACCTCTTTTCAGACTGCCTACGCTCAGACCAGTCCCAACCTCTCCTCTCCCGTCGACCAAAGTGGGTTTTCACGGTCTCCTTTGACTCTTCTGACTTTCGTGAATGCTAACCTAGCGTCTGCTTTTCTGCTTGCAGTGAAACAGGCCGAGCTGCAGAACCAATGGGCAGCTTTCTTCTTTAGCCAACAGCAGCAACTCATGCCGCAACAGCAATCCCAGTTCTTACAGAGGACTGCTCTGCCCTCCCCAGCAGGTGAGTCGTTTGAGGAGAAAATCTTTGCATTAGCACGAGTACTGCATTCCATTGCACTGCAATGGTCAATAGAATGCTCTGACAAACAGAAGTTTGATGGATTGCACGTCATATCCCATAATGTATTGGATGAATTCTTATTGGAAAGGATAGGTTAATCCTTTTGCATTATCTATAGAAGCGATTCACTTGTAAAGTGAAATGCTCATTGTTTCTGGCATCTTAGATTGTACTACAAACATTGTTCTGCAAGTCAAGAAAAATTCAATTCAAAAATTCATAAAAATGGAGTCGACAATGTTCAAACATCTGATAAACTTTTAATTAATCATCACAGGCATCAATCCACAGACTGGGCAACCAGACTACAGCCTCCAGTGGGTCGATTATTACAGACAGCAAGGAATGCACCAACAAGCCCAAGCCATTCTCCAGGCTGCAGCGACCTCTCACATCGCCCAGTGAAAGGTCAAACCGGACCCACGGGACATAATTTACGACGACGACCTTGATATCGAGTTCAAGGCGGGGCTAAAAATTCTGTTCCCTCTTCTTTTTTTTTTAAACGATTGATTTCAGAACGTTTCGTTTACTTGGATCGCATTCGCGTTTGCTCGACGCAGAATTATTTTTGTGAACCTCGCCCGAGCGACCTCTTGTAAATAAGCGCTCGGGGCGCGCCCGGCTCTGCACCTCCGAAGGCGACCTTTTCGATCATGTTGTTTTGGGTTCGTTAGGTACTTTGACCAGGCCGTCGTGCTCCGGTCGGCAGGAGGCCGACCCGACAGGCGGGCGACCATTTCCCCCGGAAGACGGAAGTCCTCGCGGGCAGAAAGGGACGTTCGTAAACTCATGACTTGACTTCCTCGTTGTACAGAGTAGTTGCCCGACGGACGATAATTTGTATACTTTGAATCTATGCAAGTCGAGTCCCACGTCCGACTCGCCGCTGCAGTCCGTCGAGGGCGTCAAACGAGTCGTCGATTATTTTCCGAGCGAGCGAAGAGAGGAGAAGATAAGTTTTAGACGTCGGAAATTTATTGTGGTGTTTATCCGTTTGCATCCGAAGCGTTATGATCGTTATTTTTTTGTGTCAGTAAAATAAAAGGTGTGACTCATTGTGGTGGGTGAGTTGGTGATGTTGTTATCCTCAGTCCGTGCATTCCCTTGATCTCCTCCTTGAGGACCTTTATTAGAAATATTATGATCAATTTATTATAGTCAATCATAATTAATCGATAATTAGGCTTTAATTGAAAACAAATTGATTTAAGAATTTAATGCAGAAGGGTGAGTTTTGCTTGCAGAGAATTGGAAAACTTTTGCAGATTCCACAAAGCACGACTGCCAATGCAGATTAAGTTCGGATGATGTTGTGCAAAATTCATGTTTTTTAAGGGTTTTTAAGGAAATTGAAGTTGGCTTGATTCCCCGTAGCATGGTAGAATGATCTTGGAAAACGCACAGGAGTTTCAGATGTGGGTAAGATGTTATTTTATGGAATTGATAGAATCTGGTAATTGTCTGCTCAATAAGCTTTCAAACAAACAGATAAAGCTGCTGAGACAGTCAATCAAGGTTATCAGAACAGGAATGGGATGTCAGTGGACTTTGTGGCACATACATACAAAATTATTTGTGTCAATGTGCATATTGGATCAATTTAGATTGTCAATTCTTTACCAACCTCATTAATCATTTTATGTTGCTGTAATGTTCTAACTCCTTCAAACTGTTTGGTGGCGACATATACCTCGTACATGGAGCCGCAACCGCCTGTAAAAAGTAAAATTTCATATTGTTCTATATACATACAATTTGTATTCAACTGTGTAAGCTATCCAACCTGATACGTCTAGGACTTGGATAGAAAATGCATCAGGAAAGGCGGATCTCAGAGTTCCCATAATCTTCAGCTCCCCTTCCGTATATTTCTTGTCTCCATCATCGGTATTTGTGCGAAACGAGCTTGTTAACGAAAAGCATCGCTTTGTGACCTCTAAAGTTTGACTGCAGAACCTTCTCAACGCCATCGCAATCGGAATAATGTTGATAAAAGTCTCGAATCTAAGTCTGACTAGTAGCTGTAACTAGCGAAACAAGCAAAACATCCAGAAGAAAAATTAAATGGGCCGCAATAAGACACTTGATTAAAAATACACGATTGGTCAACAACGTTCAAAATTTGATCATCATTTCAATATAACTAAATTTTTAATATTACTAATTTATAAATTAATTTATTTAATAAATAACATAGACCACAAAGCGCCCCTAAAGACGTTTTAACCTAGTTGGAAGTTCACAAACGGATTTCAAGACTCATCTCTGCGCAAGAACTCCTCCAATGACACAATAATTTTGAGAAATGGAACGACTAACCTTAGGACCCATCTAATTACTAAGGTCTTCCAAAAGCACTTTTTGCCAAGTTGGTTAACTACTACTAGATATTGCTGACCAATTACAAACTAGATGAACGGGATTAGGCTCGTAAGATGCTGGACAAATGAGAACCAAATGCCAACTTAATGGCAGTGAGTTTTACTGATGGCTGTCGGTTTCACTGCTTTTATTTATTTATTCTCAACGCAAACTCCTGGGTCAGGTTTATTACAATTTTATTCAATTTGAATAAGTACGTTTTCAATTTGTTAATTGATTAGAGTAAATTAGCGCCCTCTAAATTAGTGGACGATAAATGTCCTCAGAGATGCATTAATATCTTTAGTGCCACTCTGTAGCCCTGGACGCCATCTAAATTGGATCTAATCGACAAAAACGCGAGTCGAGTCGCAAAGTTCGGCTAGCCGACAGGGAGCTGCAAAATGGCGAAGATTACCGAAGATGTCGTCTCTTTGATTGTTATAAATGGGTAGATATAATAATGATAAACGTTAGTAACTAGAGATAATAATAATAATAATAATAATAATAATAATAACAGAACGCCTCCAAACTTTTAAAATAAGACTCACAATCCAAAAGACAAAAACAAGGGGAGGAGGAGGAAGAAGAAGAGGAGGGTGCGTTTTAGGGCATTGCTGGCTGTCAGGGAGGCAAAAAACGCACCGTCGAGCAAATAACAACAACAGAAAAAAACTATATTGAACCTATAACGATGCGAGTTAAAAAGATGACGTTACACTTTAGTACAGGCTTGAAGGTTGGGACTGGGCAGGACCATGCACGACCCGAAACAGGACCGGATGCGGGCCGCGTTTGCCCCCGGCAGTTCGAAGAGGAAGGTGGCGACGGCCACGGCGTTGTCATGAGTATACTCGACGGCAATCGGATGGACGACAAAGTTCTTGATCTTCTTGTTCTGTGCTCGACCGACATTGGCGGTGCGTGCCGCGGCGGCGTTGGGAGCGGTCAGCTTGTCGCCCTCGGAACTGGTCGGGCCTTTGAACGAGCCCTGCTGTTGACTCGCCGACGTTCGCATCTCCCTGCTGCCATAGAAGTCGCCGACGCCGCTGTGACCGTCGACGACGACGATGACGTGGGCAGACGGCCGAGAGGCCATGTGCTCCATCTCTAAGAGGCTCCTGTGCCTCGACCGACGAGCGTCGTTCATCTGCTTGGCTTTCCAGAGGAGTACGCATATGGCCAGGAAGAGGAAGAAGCAGGAGAAGAAGACGGAAAAGAAGACAAAGAGGTCGATGTGCGGCTGGTCCTGCCTCATATAGACGGACCCGTAGGACTCCGGGTGGACGCCCAGGAGCACCAGGTAGAACCGTGCCACCTTAAGCGGGTGGACGTTGTTCGGGAGGATGACCACGAGCCGATTTACGATGTTCTCCACGAATAGGAACGTCTCTGGCCTGTCGACAGTGACGAAGGTCGTCAGTCCCTTCGCCCTGACCTTTTCCAGGTGGTAGAACCTGTCTGTACTGGCCTGCTTGTCACCCTGGTGGAAGGGCACCTGGCTCTTCTGGGGAGTGGACGCGCTGCTGGTGGGGTGCGGTCGCTCCCTGTGGGGACCGGTGCCGAGCTTTTTGTTTCTGTTCGAGACCGAGGTGAATCCCCTCTTTGACCTAGTCCCCGTCGACTCGGGCAGCTCGTTTCCCCTCCTAGGTTCCTCTTCTTCGTCGTCATCGTCGTCTTCCTCACCATCGTCGTCGTCGTCATCGCCATCATTGTTGTCGTTGTCCGTACCGTTGTCGCGTCCGGTGATGGGGCGATCGTTGTATTCCTCTTCCTCCTCTTCGTCGTCTTCCTCCTCTTCTTCTTCGTCCTCCGATCGGTCCGCACCGACGGTGACCCCGCTCTTGGGGTCGTAGAGTTTGTAGGCCGGGTCAACGACGACCCTGTGGATGCCATCCTGTGGGTTCACGAAGACTTGGAAGGCATTGTCAAATGGTGCAAAGTACAGGTTCAGACCTGGTTGGAACAAAACGAATTATTATTATTATTATTATTATCAATCACTATCATTGTCACCATCATCATCATCACCATCACCATCACCATCACCACCATCATCATCATCATCATCATCATCATTGAGAAGACTTTAACTTTTAAATTTTAATTGAAGTTGAATTTCAATTGAGTCAATAATTTCTAGATATGGTATGTCACAGTTATGTGTTTAGTTAGTAACACGAGTGATGATGATGATGATGATGATGATAATAATAATAATAATAATAATAATAATAATAATAATAATAATAAGAATAATAAGAATACTTATAATAACGGCAACGAAAAAATAATAATAACAGAAATAATAAAAGTAACAACAATAACAACAACAGAAATTCAATCTAACCTCCCCTGGTGACATCTATGAAAATCCTGATGTTGACATTCAGGTACTTGGGCTGGATGGCAAAGAAGACCGTCCTGTTCCTAAGGAGGGGGTCGGGGTCCCTGGTCGGGTTGCAGTTCATCTGGGTCAGCGGGTCGAAGCAGTGCTGGCTCTCGACGGACATCTGACGGTAGCACTGGTGTCCGTCCGTCGGAGTCCCCAGGAAGTTGTCGACGCACTGCGAGCACTGGAGCGCGACCGGAGATTTATATATTATATTTATGCACTATTTGCAATCAATCCAGAATTTATTATGCAATGATTAAGAAAAAAAACTCTGGAGATTGAATCTTGTTGTCTCAAAATGTTGTTTACAAAAAGCATTGGAGGAACAACACCACAATATTAAAGAAGGTCAAAGATCAAAGGTTGGCTGACCTGGACTTTGAAGCAGAGCTTCGAGGAGTCAGACGAGTCGCACCTGGGTGACTTGGTGTTGTTCCTGCAGTCGCAGCCGTCACCCTTTTCGGGGTCGCAGTAATCGCTGTGTCCATTGCACAGGCACCTATAGGAACAACAACAACAATGATGACGACAACAACAACAGCAGCAACAAGCACTCAGTTGCAACTGCAAAAATCTCATGGCAACTAAAACCTATTAAATTGTGATTAAACTAATATTATATCACATAACTAATTACTGTCAACATTTGATTAACGTAACTATGTAATAAACCACTACCAACATGTTATTATCATCTTCACTGTCGCTGTCACCACCATCATTATCATCATCATCATCATCATCACAACATTGAATTATTTTTGGCTTAACTATATTACTTAACGAGATGGTCAATATGTACCACCACCACCACCAGTGCAACATTTACTTCTGACAGGCAGCTGATGGCAGTAGGTGGGGTTGCCTGAAGTGACCGGGCTTACACCTGTCACACCTGTCCCCCTGGGTGTTGTTGGCACAGGACTTGCACTTTGTGTTCTTTGAGTCATAAGAACCATACTTGAGCCACTGTCTTATCTGGAGTTAGGAATGGGATGTTTGTCATATTATTATTATTATTATTAGATTGTTAAAGTGTTAAGTTAATAATATTAATAATAAATAAATAAATAATATAAATGATATAATTAATATTACTATTATACCATTACTAGGAATAGAATCTATCGATTGGTGTTGGATTACAATGAACGTATCTTGGTAATTAGGCAATGATGGATTGAAGTACAAGAAGATATAAAAATATCCAAGCAAATGGGGACAGATAAGGAATGTATTATAACTTAATTATGATTATATCATAATCAACCATTGCAGAACTGAACTTAACAACAACAACAACAACTGACATTCTCCTCATTGGTGGGTAGGTCCGGGTAGTTGAGGGTATGGTTGAAGTCCTCCCTGGACAGACAGACCCTCGAATGGTCGTTGCAGTACTCGAGGCACGACTCGCACTTCCCTCCGTTCCTGGGATTCCCGACAAACAAAGGTCGGCAGAGTTCGCAGGTGTTTCCCTGCAAGCAGACGACTTTGGCATCTCAGAGGCGACTTCGAAGAATGCCCTACCTTAACCTTAATCCTAACCCAGGCCTAAGCCATACCTACCAAACCTCTCTCACCCAGGCGGCCCAAAGGCCTAACTCTCCTCTCTTTCTCCCCTATAACACCCCCTATGCAAGGCCTACCATGGTGTTGTTGGTGCAGTTCAAGCACTTGGCCCTGTTGAGTTCATCCTGGCAGTTGCTGTGCTTGTTGCACTGGCATTCGACGCCGCAGTCGGATCCGACGAAGCCGAAGTGACATCTGCAGACGCCAGGACTCGAACAGGTGCCATGCAGGCAGCCCTGCTTGCAGTGAGGTCGGCACCCTTTGACCCTGAAAGTTAATTGGTTGGTTGATTGATTAAGTAGTTAATTAATTAAGTGATAATAAAAATAATAAATTTTTTGAATTTTTTTAATAATTTCTTTCTACAATGCCACTGTCATGTCTTACTGACAAAGTAATTTACATGAACAATTATAATATAATTGATAATAATAATGATAACAACAACAACAATGCTAATAGTAATAATAATAATAATAAAAATAACAGTAATAACAATAATAATAACAATAACAACAATAATAATAAAAATAACAGTAATAACAATAATAATAACAATAACAACAATAATAATAATAATAATAATAATCTATCGATCGATCAAACTCACTCCTGATCAAAGTCAAAGCCCTCCTTGCATCGACACTCGAATCCGACTTCCCTGTCGACGCAAAACTGTGACTCCTCGTCGCACGAATGGTGTCCGTTTTGACACTCGTCTTCGGCAGGACACGTCATGAAGGACCACTCGACCGAGGAGACCTCGGGAGTCGAGGGAACCCCGTCCTTGGTTTTGGCACCTGATGATGATGATGATGATGATGATGATTTGCATGTTAATCATATCGGTAAAGAGATTGCAGTATAGTGGAATAATTCAGAGATTCAACTCTTCAAGGCTTGTACCAACCACTTATTTATTATAAATAATATAATAATAATATTATTATTATAAATAATTATAAATTATTATAAATAATATAATAATAATATTATTATTATGATAATTTATTAATCAGAAATATTGAGTCATGAATGCAGACCTTCTTTCGCGAAGACGTCAGCTCGGCAGGTGTCGAATCGCGGTCCGTTCAGTCCTCCCTCCATGCACACCCCGACCCCCCCTGGGTCGGCCTTCTTCCTCCCTGAACTGCACCACCCGCAGTGGGGCCTCTCGAGACACGATGAACACGAACTCCCCCCGTCGCAGCCCTTGGGGCAGAGGTGTCTCTTTCCCCATGTGAGGAGACTCCCGCACTCCCCGAAGGAACAGATGAGTCCGACCTCGTAGGCCGAATGGCACTGGAAATGGTAGGATTTGAAATGAAAGGATGATGATGATGATGATGAAAACTAAATGCTTTTAAAATTTACTGATTAAGATGCACCAAGATTTTATCAGATGCCAACTTTGAGACAAAAGAAAGTTTAAACTGCCACCGATTTCAAGTACAAAGTAGGTCGTGACACTGAGCCAACAATGTTAACCTTTGAACTCGTCAAGCTCCAGAAGCAGGTCGGGTCGGAGTTCAAGCAGGCAGAACAGGAAGCGTGCTGTCGGCACGGAGGGGGGCACTTGGAAGCCGAACTGGAATTAGACGACCTGGAGTGGCATCGACCAGGTGAGCAACCTTTTGAAAAGTACACAAAATGACGTGGATTGCCAAGCAATGTCAACATCATTGAAATCATGATGATGATGATGACAATGAAGATGAAGGTGACCATTGTGACAACAATGACCATCCATCTACAATTAACCAAACGGCATTCTACCGACTGACTGGCCGCCCAATCAGACAGCCCACCACTCGTCCTTCTGTCGATCGAATCCAACCTTTGGAGTTGCACCTGGGGCTCCTCCAGGTGCACCTCTCCTCCGCGAGGCAGTCGGAACAGTCCGAAAAGGACCTGCACCCAGCGGGAATCGAACCCTCGTCCTCCGAGCCGTTGGTCGGGGGTCTTGCGCTCTCGAGGAAGGAGAGGATGCAAGCCCTGCCGCAGTCCTCCGAGGCAGGGATGCACTTGGTGCACTTGCTGCACCAGGAACATTCTCGGCCGACCTTCAAGACCTTCGAAGGTTATCAGTCTCGACTGTTATTACAACAACGGCAATGACGACAACAATAGAAACTACGATAACTAAATTAGAATAGAATTAATTATTCTAGTTATAATATGTTACTTTAATCTAATTATAGTATATAATTAATTATATAATATAATTAATATGATATAATACAATTAATCTAATTATAGTACAAAACTAGAGTATATCTATTTATAGTATTTGTTTGTTGCCAACATTTGTACAAGATGGTCGAGAGGTCAACAAGGTGCAATCTTCGTTCTGATCGTCCTTCGCCACTTGTTTCTGCTGCCCAATCCTGTAACACCTGGAGGACGACATCATCATAATTTATGCGCACATCATCAACATAATTTATGCAGACTCTAAGGATTTCCACGCAGGATTTCACAAGCATCGAGGCATTGTACTTAATTGTAATAAAATTATAATTGACGATGAAATGATAATGATAACCAACTGGTGATCAATGGTACTGTTGACCGTGCAAAGCTCCTTCTGGTTCTTAACGCTGCAAAGCTGGCATTGCGACGGTCCCTCACACTTCTTGCTCTCCCTTATGAGCCTGTAGACGTCTACCCCGAAGTCCAGTCGCACCAGACCCCCCTTCTCCAGCGACCCCGAGGCGGCCACGGCCGAGACGGTCTCCCCGTCGGACCAGAACTTTCCGAAATACTGGAGCTCGGACGGAAGTTCTAAGCCTTTGGAATGAAAACTTTGACATGAAAGATTGAAAGAAGGGAAAAATAGAAAAAAAAGGAAGGGATTTGATGGACATTTTTTTTATGTTTATCGGTTTTTATCAGATAACGATGTCACTTCACGGGCAAACTTTAAATTAAATAAAATATTTAAAAATAAAAAGTATGAATAACAAAGTAGCTGTTGATGATGATGATCCTGCATGGAAATCCTTAGTCTGCATAAATTATGTTGATGATGTGTGCATAAATTATGATAATGACAATGACATTATGGTAATGATTATGATGATGATGTTTACCGCTCGGATCGAGCTCCAGCCAGATGTTGCACGACGGAACGTAGGAATGAAAGAGAGGTCTGCCGAGGTCACCTCCGATGACGACGACGAGGTCGTTCAGTACGAACGAGGAGTGCAATGAACACGGGGGAGGCTGGAAGTGTTAAAATCCACCGACAATTAATTAAATTAAATTATAAATTATCAATTTATAAGATTAAATATAAATAAATACATGATTAAATAGAAATTAAACAATTAAATAGGAAAATTAATTAATTAATTGGTCGATAATTAAAGTTATTAAAATTATTCGAATAATTATTAATAATTATAATAATTACAATAATTATACAATTGACCGTGAGAAACAAGAACAGTATAAAATTAACAGCAACTGGCTCTGCAGACATTCACCTGGTAATTGAGATCGTCATTGGACAGAACAAAAGGCTGTGATAGGTCGCCCAAATTCAGAGCATGAAGACGATTGGTTTTCTGAAAGCCCGAAGTCTCATCCCATTGGTAGCCCCCGTATATATAAAGGAGCTGCTCGCTCCTACTGTAGGCTGCTGAGTGACCATAGAGGCCTGGAATGAAAATTATTATTTGTAGTCAATTATAAATTAGTTAAATTATAATTTTATAAAACAATTTTGTAAAAAAAAGTAAAATATAAGCGATCACTCAACCGTGAAGTGGCAGTGCTTCTGGAAAGCCGCTCCATTTGTCGGCGCTCAGATTAAACTTGTGGACGGGAGAACAATGACCCAGGTGGGGGAGACACCCCACCACCAACAGGTGGTTGCCGTCGACAACGGACATGCTGTGTCCGGCCAAGGCTGGAGAACCGAGAGCCTGAAAATTTAGGCTCGAATATTATTATTAATATTATTATTATTATTATTATATATTATGACAATGATGGGATATGATAGAACTACCTCTGACAGAGTCCAGGTTTTACTGTCGAGGGTGAAAACCCACAACTCGTCGGAGATCTTTCCGTCTGCCAGGATACCGCCGTGGATGAAAATCTTGGACTCACGTGGAAGACATTCCGAGGCATGGAAATATCTGGAGAATAGGCCAAACTTACTTTTGATTAAATACCAATAAAAAAAAATTAAAATAATTTAAAATTACAAGGCACAATGAGAATGAAAAATCTATAAACAAACGACTGCATCTCATTTACATATTCATGCATAAATTAATACCCGACAGTACGAATAATTTACATAAATAAAAGAATAATTTTTAAACCTTGCAGAGGGTCCGAAGGAGCTTTCCGCTTCGACGAGTTTCCAATGCGAGTTGCCGTCGGCAACGAACCAAAGATCGTCTGAGATGGAAGAGAAGTTCTTGCCTCCAAACATGAAGGACCCTTTTGCGGCCTCCATCGGGCAGTGGACCACGGAGTGTCCCAAGAGGCTGCTGGAATCGTGGATTGATGATGAAGTGAGAATTTTTATTAGAATTAATGATAACAAAAAAAAAGTCAATCGATAATAATAATAATAATAGTAATAATGATAATAATGATAATCATATGCATGCTGTAACTGAAGCTTACAACAAGCATAGTGAGATTATCAAGCACTATTATTTTGTTTGTTTGCAATGATTATTTGATAAAATTTAATAATAATAATAACAATAATAATAAAATAATAAAATAATAATAACAAATAATAATAATAATAATGAATAATAATACATAATAATAATTCAATAAAACGTTAATTCAAGAAATTCACAATTCACTCACTTTGGACGTAGAGTTGAGCATCCATCCACAATGCATATTTTGATGGGAGTCCAGGGTGGTTGGGTGGGTGCAGCAAGGAGAGATGGTGGACTTAAACCCTGCTATTCATTAATAAATAATTTATTTATTTATTAATTTATTTATTTAATAATTTATTTATTAATTTATTTATTTATTATTTTATTTATGTCAAAGTTGTTGAATAAAAATCATACAATGATATGGCAATCATTTTGCAGTTCATCACTTAAGCATTCATTATGTAATGGATCCTTCTCATTCTCCTCATCATTCTCCATCTCCATCACCATCATAATCATCATCACCACCACCATCATCATCACCAATGTAATCACTGACATTGCCATCAGATGCACTCACATCTTCACAAATGACACCACAATAGTCTGACTTGTTGTCACCAACTTCGTAGGTGGCATTGAAGCCGTAGACACCTGGCGAGTGAAATTTAAACAAATCAGCGTCAAAGCAAAAAGCTTCAGTGGAAGAATGAAATCACGATAATAATAATAAATTATATATGATTCAGTAATTATTTTAAATAATAAACTTTTATAATTTAGATAAAAAATAATAATCTCTAATTATTATAAAACAATTTATATAATTTACGTAACAAACAATAATCTCTAATTAATAATTATTTTAAATAATAATGTTTATAATTTACATAGCAAACAATAAATCTCCAACAACTCCTCTAACAACCACAACCACCACCTCTTGAGTTGCTGTCCACGGTCGATCGAACGGACTCAAAGAAGATCACCGCGACTCCCGAGAAGATCCGAAAGACGAGGTCCCTCTCGACGTCTTCGCCGCAAATGACGCCCGTCAGACGACTCGACGCGTCGGACTTCGGGAAAACGAAGTCGTCTGGAATTCCGTCGTAAACGTACAGACGATCCTTTGGAGGAAGGAGACAGAAATGTGTTTTAAAAAAGGGAACTTAATACTCTCCTACATAAATTAGTATAATTTATTTAAAATGAATTATTACAACATAAATTTATTTAACATAACATGACGCACTTTCGCACAGGAAATGTTGACATCCTTGTGAATGGTCAGAGTTATGACCTCAGATGCTGATTGGCTGCTGTCCAGCCTATCGTAGGTGGACAAGACCCACAGGCAGAAGTGATGGCCCAACTCGTCCTTCAAGTTGGCCGTCCCGAGGCCTCCCTCGGTCGCACCTAGGATCACGGATCTGCCTTCGCACTCCTTGAAGCATCTGCCCGAGTCTCTGAAGAATTTCGAGATCATTGACGTGAATTTAACAATACGTATTAACATGAAATAAAAAATATAAAATAACAAAATAAAATATAAAAGTAATATAATAAACGAATAAAATATAATCTATTTAAACAAAAGCCAACTTATAGCATCACACCTATCAAAGGCAGGGATACACAAATCCCTACATGACCTCAAATGTACGGAAGCACAAACAAACAAACAAAACTCAGGATCCGACCTCGGGTCGCCATAGAAACCATCGGCGCACTTCTGGCAGTTGGCGCCTGCCGTGTTGTCCTTGCAGTGGCAGGAACCGTCGAGATCGTTGCAGACGCCTTTGGCATCGTCTGCATGACCGTTGCACTGGCAGGGAGTACAACCTGCATAGGTGAAAGGGAGAGAGAGTGAGTGAGAGTTCAGAATTAATTAAATAAATTAATAATTTAATAAATAAATTGAATAATTAATTCATTAAAACAAACCTGCATAGGTGAAAGAAAGAGAGAGTGAGAGTTAGGAGAGTTCAGAGTTGAAAAAGTAGAGATAACGACAATATTTTGGATTCATTGATTGAATTTATTATTTATTATTTATTAGCAATTATAAAAAAAAGCAGATGAAATTGATAAATTGAGGAATTAATTAAATAAATTAATAATTAATAATTAAATTAAGTAATTAATTCATTAAAATAAAAGTTATACAAGTGACTGAAATGAATTCTCAGGAAAAAAAAAACCAAGTCCAATTATTTTGATTACGTTGTCTCTATGGCAACCGAACCGACTCGCCTTTGGCAGAGGTGCTGTTCCCAAAGAAACCGGTCATGCAGAACTGGCAGTTGGCACCCCTGGTCCCGTGGAGGCACCTGTCGCAGGTGCCCGAGAAGCAGGTGCTGTGGAAGTAGCAGCCGCAGTCGATGTTGCACGCCCCGCCGGTCCAACCGAGGTCGCACTCGCACGCATAATCGGGCGGACCGGAACATCTCCCATTGGTGCAAACCTCGTAGCACCTGCACAGATTAACAGGCCAATTACATTGATTAATAATAATAATATAATAATAGTAATAATAATGGTAATAATAATAGTAATAATAATAATAATAACAATAATAATGGTAATAATAATAATAATAATAGTAATAATAAAAATAATGGTAATAATAATGTCATTTATGTGGTGCTATTTGCAGAGCATCATAGGCTTTAACTGCGCTAATTAATCAGGTAACGATAATTAAGAAATCAATCTTTACAACCTCTGATCCTGGAAAAAGGAATCAAAGGAAGGAAGGAAAGAAAGAAGGGATCGAATGACTCACGTCTTCTCGCACTCTTCGACCCCGTCTCCCACGAAGCCCCTCTTGCAGGAGCAGTTGTATGAGCCGTCGGTGTTGATGCACACGGCGTCGTCGTGGCAATCGTGAACGTCGAGGACGCACTCGTCGACGTCTTCGCACGACTCATACGACCACGACGAGGAGGAGGAGGAGGAGGATGACTCGTTCCGCTCCAACGAAGACACGACGGCTTCGTCACAGGAGATGCCGTCGTAAGGACCTGCAAGAAGAAGAAGAAGAAGAGATGAACGAATCGATTGGGTGGGGAGTTGGGTGAAGCAAGTCGGATGAATAAGGTGATCATGATAATAATTTGAATGGACGTTTGGAAAATTAAACGTTGAGCTGTTCGAACTTTGATGACTTTTGATTGTTTAATTTTGTAATTAATTAATTATCATTTTAATTGCATCATAAATTCAATAAACATGGAAAAACACAGAACGTGAGTAATTCTAGCAGCCATCACAATGGCATAGGACACCCACATCAGCAATATATACGTAGTCCTTACACGCATATGCACGCACACAAACATATGCACACACGGATATCCGACAACAAAAAAAACAAAAACCGAAAACCCACCCAGGAAATCTCCCCTGCGGCAGACGCCGACGGACGGGTTTGAGGCGAGGTAGCACCAGCCGCACAGGTGGGTGCGGATGCAAGAGGAGCAGTTCTTGACGGAGGTGCAGTCAAACAGGGGCAGGATATCCGTGGCGCTGTCCAACCACATCCGGCAGCCCCCGAAAGGAAACCGCGGGATGTACTCCACGAATGCAAAGCACCTCCTCGTGTCCTCGCACCAGGCGCACTCGTTCTCGTCTTGGAGACATCGGCTTACGTCGCTCCTCCTGAGTCGAGGGAGGAGCAAAGAGGTGCAAATAATTGGTTAATAAATAATCAGTTCATTACGAATTATGTTAATTTATAACTTAATAATAATAAATTTATAATTTTATTTCATTATTTCATTTTATTGATTTATTTTTTTTTTTATTTCATCGTTTGTTTTACTGCCTAGGAGCTTTGGAGCCACAGTTGAAGTTAGTACTTTTACCAGGTGGTGGCCAAAAGCCACGAATAATTATGATAATTACTTAATTAGTTTACTTAACATAATTGCATAATAAAGTCAAGTGCGGCCATTGAAAATTGGCTCCTTGGAGACCCCTAGGAACAAATGAATGTACAAAATAATTAATGGGTGCAATTAAAAATCAATTATGTTGTATGGTGGGATAAAAAGGTGAAGAAGGTGATGAGTCATAAACATAAGTTTATTCTTACATTAATATTATTATCATCGTTATTATTATTATTATTATTATTATTATCATCATCATCATCATCATTATTATTATTAATATTATTATTATTACTATTATTATCATTATCATCACCATTATTATCATAATTATTATTGTTATTGTTGTTATAAAAAACTATTTAATGTTGACCTGTTAATCAATCACTACAGTTACACGTTCATTATCAGGTACCATCGTCACTTGACCACTTATAACTTAATTCCAGTGTCTAGACATAAATCAGATGCTAACCAAAACTACCAGTAATAACAATAATAATAATAATAATTATAATTATAATTAATAATAATAATAACAATAATAATAATAGTAATAGTAATAATAATAATAATAATGATGATGATAATAATAATAATTAATACTACCACTAATACTAACTAATACTACCATTTATAATAAGTAATACTAACAAGTGACAGGGAAGCGGACATGTGCTGGCATCCACCAATGAGTCATTGAAGCGCCCCCTTTTGAAGCATCGAGCCTCCATGACCGACCACTCACACGAAGGGTCCTAAAATAGCAGACCAATCAAGGATAACTTCTCTGTGCTAATTAACATAATGCATAAGCAAAACATCCTTTCAATTGAATAATAGTAAATAATTTGTAAATAATTAACATAATACGTGAGTAAAACCATCGCCACGACCTCATAACCTTAACCAATATAAATAAGAATATCTAAAGCAAGGATAAGTAAACGACTTGATTTGGGAGGTCACGTACCATAAGACATTCGTAACAATCGGTGTGATTGGAACAAGAAGCGCAGTGGGTGAGATTCGTGACAAAGTACCGGGTGCTCCTGCTCCCCGGGTAGCACCTGTGGGCGGGAGACTGGGCGACGGAGCTCCTCGTAACGCACGAGTCGATGCACCAGCCGCAGGAGAAGTCGGTCAGGCACGACGTGCAGGCGTCCGAGGCGGAGCAGTCGCCGCCGTCCGGGGGCTCCAAGAACTCCGTGCCGACGACCTGGGGAGAGACGAAAGTCGAAAAGTCCGAATTTAAGGCGCAAATCCGAAGACCATCGGGAAGTACCCTCACCGGATTCTTCCTGAACGGACTGGAGGTGATGTTCCACCTGAGTCCGACTTCGACGGACATCTGCGAGGACGACGGAGCAGTAGTCTGATTGACAACCATTTCGACGTAGTACCTGCTCGAGTTCTGATTGAACAGAGGTCGACCGTCGGGTCGTTTGGCCTCCACGTTGAAATAAGCAGATATCTTGGACTCTGCCACCAACACCTGTCATGGAATATCTTAAGATGATGATGATGATGATGTCGACGACGGCGATGATGATGATGATGATGATGATGCCAGAGTAGGTAAATGTTGAGGCTAATTCAATCTCTAAGTGATATCTGTCAGAGCTTATCAGTGCAGCTACTTATCAAGCTTCTTCTCCTTAGCTTATCAAAGCCTCTTACAACTTAAGTGTAATTGTGACCAAAGCAATAATAATAACAATAATTATGAATAGTAAGCATTATAAGCATAAAAATAAATAGAATAATAATCATTCTTTTTATTATGGTTTACAATTAAACTTATTGTTTTCAATCTCAAGATGTGCTAAGAACAAGGGCTTAATATACTTAAGAATCCAAATAAATAATCACAATTATCTGATCCTTTATTGCCAAATCTGAATATAGTGCAAACTCCAAATCTGATGACAACACTGTCAGTCAAGTTTTCGTCGATGACGATAAGTCAAGAAAGTATTTTGAAAAATGAGTTTCAGTCTCACCTTGTGAGAAGGATGAGAGTCATTGCTGAGGTAGAGCCAGGTCTGGACGGTGGAGCCGAAGAGGGTCAGGTGGATGGGAAAGGGTGTGCGCGGGGGATGGATGAAGCCGACCAGTCGCGCCATGTACGTGAATTCCTGCTGGTACTCCTTGTCGGTGGCCGTGTTGAAGTGGAACATCTGCGTCGAGTTCCTGACGAGGGTGACCTCGTCCAAGATCTTCGGGTCGACCGGATTCTTGTACCTCAGCCACAGGAGGCCGGGAGGCTTGTTGTCTAACACGCACCTCGGCACATCCACCAGCTGGGTCTGAAGGCCTTCCCACCAGCCGTCGAAGGCAGAGGAGTTCGGCCCAGCAGAGCACTTCGTCGAGATCTTGCGACACTTCGAGTCCAGGACGCACCAGGCACAGTCGTCCAGAGAGGGCGCATTGTTCTGCCCCAGTGTGGCGCATGCCTCGCAAGTCTTGAGAAACTCGCAGATGCCCGGGCAGAAGGAATGGTTCAGAGTTCCGGGACTGCACTTCTCGGAAGACATCCTGTGCATGCACGCGTACTTGGATTCCACCGAGCACCACAAACAGTTGGGGTCCGAGATGCAAAGCTCCATGGACCCATGCAGGGCACACTTGGCATCCCCTTCTTCCGACTGGTCGGCAGATGCCACCATGTTCTCTGGAAAAACGTAAGCCTCAAGACTTCCGAGCAGAGATCCTCTGAACCCGCCCGCCACTAGAACCATGCGATCGTCTACGAGGGTCGCAAAGTGAGAGTATCTCCCTTTGATCCTGTGTCGGCCTCCGTCAGGTCCGTGCTCGAACTTCGTCCCGTCGACCCAAGTCATGCAACCGAGGTGCAGGAAAAAAATGTTCCCGTCGTAGCAATGCTCATCTTCGTGGTGAGAATGGACGTTTCCCCCGATCACCACCATGTAATCCCCTGCCATCGTTGCCTGGTGGAAAGCCCTCTCTCGGGGCGCGAATGAATTCCTTCCGAAATGGCTCAGGTCGGCCCACCAATTCTCACCGACGTGGTAGACCTGCAGAGATGGCGATCGCTTGGGGAATCTGGCGCTGTCCACGGTGATTCCCCCGAAGACGAGGAGCCTGTCGGATTTTGAATCGTGGACCATGGAATGCCCGATCAACCTCCTGTCTGCATCGATCCCCCCCTTCGGGCTGAGCTTCTCCCAAGAGATTTTAACGTCCCTGTCCTGGCTAATCAGATGTGAAACGTTGCACCTCCATAAATCGGATAAGAAAGTTCCATTGGTGGTCATGCCTCCGAGCAGGTAAAGCCATCCGTCGGTTGTCACCACCATGGCATGGCCGGTCGACGGGGGAAGAGATTTGTCGGGGTCCTCGAGAAGCATCCACGTCTCGGAATGCACGTCGAACATCCACAGTTCGTTAGAAAAATCGTCGTCACTCTCGGATCCGCCGAACATTAAAATGACGCGATCCTTGAGAATGCCCATGGCATGTCCGTGCCTACCGGACGGCCAAGCCCCGCCCGCGGGTCGCCCCACAGTACCCCAGGAGCGAGACCCAAAGTCGTAGTAGAACAAGTCGTCTAGCGACCTCTGCAAGTCGAACCCCCCGAAGAGGAAGAGCCTTTCCAGAGATCGGACGTACGCTCCGCCAAGGCCGGCCCTCCTTTCGAATCCGTTTTCTGAGATCAATTTCCAGCCGGAGCTGGAGATATTGCACTTTGAAAGACTTTGTTGGCAGCTGGAAAAGAAGATTTGCCAATGGAATTTATTCCGATCGACTTTATGGCCGCTCGACTCGCCTTAAGACTCTTTTACCTGCATTCATTTGAGGTGCAATTCAACGGACCGAGTCCCGTTCTGCAAGAGTCTGGACACGAAAAATATTGGCACCCGTCCCCGGCAAATTCCTTCTCGCACTTGCAGACTCCGATCTTTCCGTCGCAACGGCCGCGATTGGAGCAGTTCATGGGGCAGTCCGTGACGTAGAACTTGGCCAGGAAGCCTTGCCTCACGTAGTTTCGGTCGCTGAAGAAGTAGATCATCATCTGGGAGAAAGATTATGCTGTCAGACTTAATAACATTTTTCATAAAATCAATTAATAATTATTAATATAACTTGCTACAAACAAGTAAATTCAAATTTAAATTGACATAAATTTCGTAAACCCTGTGATGAAACAAGACGCTTGCATCAGCTCGTAAACATTAAATCATATTAAAGCATATATCCAAATATTCGACTCAAAGTTTGTCATTTTGTCCATAACAAAGAAACGACGCGATGTCCGTGACATCCTTACGTGTCCCGACTTTGCCACCAAGGTTCCGGGGTCGGATTCGCCGCTGAATGCACCCAAGAGTCTGTCATTGAAGGAAGCTCCATCGTAAACAAACAAATAGTCGTAGGTGCATTCCGTGTTCATCGAGACAAACTCCAGACTGACAAACTTCTTTGGACCTCCTTAAATTACAAACTTTATGTCAACGCCTGCTTTCAAAGTGGGGAAGGAAACCCGAAAGTTCAGACCGACGATGAGCCATTCGCAGTGCGAAGACGGATGGTATTCCCTCGTTCCATCGGAGATTATGCCGAAGCTGGAGTTGATTATTTGCCTTCCGGTACAAGGCGGCGTCACGACTTCTCCAAAGTTCCTTCCGATCAACAGCACGGCCACTAGCTCCAGAAAATATTGTATGGAGATTCGTAGATGTCCAAACTGAAAAACAGCGTTTATTTAACATTTTGGTTCATCTATTAAAAGTCAGAATTGTTGCCGTGGAATAACCTAAACTTCACATTATTTCACGCCGCTAAAAAGATTATGGTTCTTTAAATTAAAATGACTTTATATTTTCTTAATTTAACTTGACTTAAAAGTAATATTATTTGAAAGTGACTTAATTGAAGCTCAATGTCTGTCTGTTTTTGTTGCAAGGCGCAAATAAATGTTTTGAAATTAATGCATTCATTACATAACAACAATCACATTGCTGACTGGCATCTTTCCTCGAGAGGTAACATCCACTACAGAAACCCTTAATAAACTTTAATCTCAGAATAATCTCATTGTCGTGATGTAAAATCTATTTTTCCTATTGGTTCACATGGGGAGACACGAAATTCTGCCCAAAATCACTGGAAAAACTTTCGGGCAACAAAATTCAAGAAAATAATATTTACATTTCTTAATGGAGATGTACTCGGACCCCAAATTTTATTATGTTATTTATAAATTGTTAGACCCCGATTATAACGTCTTTAAAAAATAGCAACAGCAATTCATAAATTAAAGCGAAATTTGTGTTGTGATATAGTTCGGACGAATAGCAGACAATTTATCAAATGTTATTTATTATATTGAGATCGGCATAGGAACATTAAATAAAATTTTTATTAAAAAGGTTTTTAAACGTGATTTTATAACTATAACAATTTATAGTTGACGAAAAAGTGTCCTTAATGAAACGGTGATAATATTTTTATTAAAAAGAAAGTGAATTAAATCAAACAAAATAATCCGCAAGTTTTTAAACAATTTTAATTATTGATAAATTTTGTACATTTTGAAAATATTTAACTTATATTCCCTAGATGGCAGGAGTGTCCAATATTTGTCATTGTATTATAATGTATTTATTTTAAAATTCAAAAACATTTTAAATTGATAATATATTCGCGTATTATTCTCTAAATGAACGTAAGTATGCAAAATTACAGCCCATTTAAACATCAGCAAAAAAGATTGCAAAATTGCACCCGAGTTAAATATTTAACTTATATTCGCTAGATGTCAGAAGTGTTTTATCTGTTTAAAACTAAATTTATTTATTTTTTAAAGAATTAATACTATAAAAATATTCACGTATTGTCATTCATAAGTTTGCACAATTTCAACTCATTTGGACATCGGAAAATGAGCGAAAAGCAGATTGCAATGCTTTCACCTAAGTTAAATGAAAGAACTTAAGACTTAAACTGGTTATGAACTCGTAAAACGCTTCGCAAAATATGTATAATTTTGGAAATGGTGCTCAACATCATTAGCAGAGGATGCTACAACAATAATTGTATTTGATCCGTTGATGAGCCCAATTTGGCAAGATAGGTGTTTTGATGAATCGCTCGGGACAATTAGATTATTTACTAGCATTTTAATATGATCACACGATCTCAAATCCCTTTGCTTTTGTAACTAGATGAATTTATAAAAACCGGGCAGTTCAGAAATTACAAAAGAAAAAAAATCGAAGCATAATTAAAGTAAAACAAATAAAGGATGAAACCGTCCTTTCCTTACTGACTGTCATCCGCGCTTTGATTCTGTAACTACTTTCACATTAAACTGGCGATCGTGAGGTTAGTGAGAGTGGAGACATCGAACATTTGATTGTTCCATGAGTGATATGCGAATGATGTTACTGAAGCTTCAATGAGACATAATATAATGGTTTATTTACAGAGGATTCTTGTAAAATTAGTTGATATTAGTATCTAAGCATTCTTTGTCCTGAACAGCTGGCTTGCTCGGATTAGATTCTTCTGGTATAAGAGTGGCATCTTTAATTTCCTCATAACCTGAATAAATACATCTTAATAAATCCCATCTATCCATCCGTCTTCCAACCATCCATCCATCATTTCGGCTATCCATCATTCCATCAATAATTCCATACATCCATGCAGGAAGATCAGAATTTTGGGAAGGTCTGCCACACATCTAATTCATAAGCTCGCACAGGAGATTTTCTAAAAGAAACTGCCATTGAAAAAAATTACCTTTCATGGCCAGCGCAGTTTTGGCACGATCGTCGTCGATGAAAAGGGCAGAAAAGAGGAAGAAAGACCCTCCAAGTACACTGACAAAGCACGTCAAATAAAGAGACGATTGAAGGCTCGTAAAGTCAGCCACGACTCCAACTTGATCTCCCGATCTTTTAATGCAGTCCGAAATCTGCAACAAAGACGATGCAATTAGTGGGCTTGAATTTTGAAGTCGTTTCTATAGAACTTACTTTCTTACTTACTACATATTTACTTGTTTTAGAAAAGTTTATCTTTAAAAATTAAATTCAACTCACGAATCCGAGTAAAGTCGGACTTCCGGCATCTCCGAGGGCGTGGGAGAGCAATATTTGAAGGGAGTTTGCAGTCGACCTTCTCGTTGGGATGACCAAGTACTACAAAAATTACTACCACATTTGGAGAGGGAACAAATAGACGGTGGCAATAGTGTCAGTTAAACTAGAAAATTTCAAAAAATATTAAAAATTCAGCTAACGAATTTTCTTAACGAATAAATTACTCAACAAGAAAAAAGGTCAATGTCATTGCAAACTACCAACCAGTGTCATGTCGGAAACCAGTGCCCAATTGAGAAACATCAGAGTTTCAGCGATAAACATTGAGATCTGAAATTGAAAAGTTTTAATGACAAATGTGATTTAAACGAATAATTTAAAAAAAAATGAAATAAATCTTCCTTACAAAAGTTATGACCACATCGAACTTCGAGACCGTGATGGCCAGATACAGGCACGGACCGCTGGATAACATCCCGAATGCACAGATGAAAGGATCTGCTTTGGACGTGACTTTCCTCAAGACACTGGAACCGTAAGAACCTATGAAGACGCCCAAAATGCCAGCCAAGCAGGTAATGGCTCCAAATGCCATCGATATCCTAGAAAAGTCGGTTATAACTTGTTGTTCAGACATTCATAGTATGGACAGAACAACAGTATGAACTTCATGCTGTCACAGCGAAGTATCGCACGTAAGATCATTGTACTTACGTAGCGTCATTGACTTCCTTGTTCTGGATGACCACGGAGAAGTACACGTACAGGGGAGCCCAGAGGGCCAGGGCCCCGGTGACGAAAGCAACACAAGTGACTCCAAAAGACGTGAGAACGTAAGTTTTGCTGCAAATTAATCGAATTGGGGCATCAATTGAATCAAATTGAGTAAATTTTTGAAACTGCCATGGAACGTCTCAATACTTGTGGAGTATGTAATTAACATCTTCCATCCAAGACGTGGTTTCGATGTGGGTGCTTTGATCGGCCGCCCCTCTGGGTGGATCGTGGATGAAGAGAAGAACCATCACTGTGAACAGGAAACCAAATATGGGAGTTACCTGTGCAAGATGAAATTAATATTTTAATTAATATTAATTAATTAATTGTTTATAATAAATAATTAAAAAATAATTATTTTCATAACCAACCCTAATGGCCCACTGCCATGCTCCCATAAGATCGGCAACCTTTGACCCGACCATATAACCAAGACCGCTTTGAGTCAAAAGAAAGATACAGATTAAGTAATTAATGGCCGATTTTAGGCTTGTCGGCAGTTTAGAAATCTGACCTTCCAAGGGGTACGGCAAAATAGTACACGGAGAGGGCCTTCGTCCGTGAATCGCCACTGAACAAGTCGGCAATAATCGTAGGTGCTATCGTTGAATAACTCGCTTCTCCAATTCCAATCAAAGCCCTCAGGACTAGGAAGCCATAGAAACCCTGTAGCCGTGGAAACGGACAATTAAAAGTAAAACGCTATATCATTTTGAGTCATTAAAGGTCATTAAAAGTCATTTAAACAAAAAACAACAACATACCTCTGGACCGACAAAGGAGCTGCCGAGGGTGCTCAGCGACCAGAAGGCAATGCCCCCTGCAAGGATCAGCTTCCTGCTGTATCTATCTCCCAAGTAGCCAAAAACTGGCGACAAGATCATGTAGCTGAGTATAAATATTGTGGTCAGGAGTCCAATTTGCGTGTCGGATATGTTGTAATACTCTTTCACTTTCAAAAGGACACCTGAAATTATTGATTATTAATAATTAATAATTAGTAAATAATTAGTAAATTATTAATTATAGATTTCCATGCTGACCTGTTGGCTTTACATTATTTATATATATATAGTATCACTTCCAGTTAAGTAATTTCATTTAAAAACTCGAATATAACAACTTATTACCTGCGACAGAGAACCTGTCCATGTAATTTAACAGGTTCACGCATGTCAGGATGGAAACTGTCAGTTCTCTGCGCATCTTCTGAGGCAGACTGGCAGCTCTGTTGTCGGAAAATACCTTTTCTTTATTAAACGCCCAGATAAAAGGCGCAATCTGAAAGCAATCAAAAGTTCTTAAAACCCAAAGACAATCACAGCGAGGAATAAGATATCATTTTGGCTCATCCGAAAATCAAAAATTCACTGCAATTTATAATACCCAATTAAAGTTACAGACGGTATGCTACGATCAAGCCGTGACTAAAAATTCCAACGACAAGGGGCTAGCCGAGAGAATGATCCAAAATGAGACAAAATGATATTAAGATTCATTCATACTTGACCAAAAGTACTTATTGCTTAACTGTTCATTAGCAATTGTTATAAACTGCAAACCTTACTTCGTATTTTATTCTGTCATTAATCCTACAATCTTTAATAAATCCGTTAGAAATGCCTGATGGTTAAAATAGACTTAGTAGTACTAACTAGACTCTAACCTATTTATGCTCTGCCAAAGCTTACATATCCTTCTCTTTAAACTGTTGAATATGATTAAAATAATTACAGTCAAATGACTGGGAAGCCAATTGAAGAGTTTCAAGCGTTTTACGAAAAGCATTTAAATTGCTTTCGGTAATTATGTTTATTTAATGGAATTGCGCGGCTTTTTATGCCGTTTTGTGACTTTGTGTTTGTGTATTTTACATCAGACATGTAAAACAAGTAGCCTCATGGGTCACACATGCTTTGTCATCAGGATCACGGTCTGTGACACACACCACTTTCGATAATTTTGCTCAGAACAACTAATTTGAGACGTTTTACAAAAAATGTATTTATTAATAATTTTATTGAAAACATATAAACGATTGAAAAATTTATGAAGCAATAAGTTATTTTGATTAAAAAAAAATGAAATTCGCAACATCAACAAATGGCAAATTGGGTTACAGCAGCTCAGAATTGTTTGCTTATATTGTTATATTCAATCATTTTTTTGTTCTGGGGAGTAAATTTAAAAAAAATATATATAAACTCGTTTGAAATGCCTATTTAAATGAATTTGTACAGACATTTAAAATAAAATGTAAGTCATGCTCAAATTTAATTGGAAAAATATGAAAATAATGTTATCTTTACTGTTAATTTTGTAGATTTTTGTTTAATCTTGATTTAACTTTACGATATCAAGCAAATTAAATTATTACTTAATTAATATTACTTTAAAAATTATAAAATATCTTTATGTAAAATTATTTTTGCTACAAACGCGTAAGAATCTTTCTTAGATATACTAGCGGCGATTGTTTGTAAATAAGAGATTGGACATCCGTAGCGATAATTTTATTATCCAACTGTCATAGAAAAAGCCCAATTTAATCAAATTAAATAATTTACTGACCATGTCTAACAAGCACCTCCGTGAAGATGATGTTGAAGATCAAGTTGAAAAGAAGAGACGACGTGTTGTCACGCCAGTCAAGTCCTCGGAAAAAACTGCGCCCTCTGACAAAGTCGATACCAAAATGGTTGTCTTAAAATTGTTTTATTAAAATATTTTATTTGCCGAAGCTAATTTATCCTAGTTATCGTTTTTTAGTGCAGTGTTGTTGGCTTGTTACCCTTAAAATTTGCCTGGAATGTTTAGATATTTTGCAGAATGCAGCAATATGCGATTGATTAATGCATTGATAAGCATCAAAATAAAGTAGTGCAAAAGTAATTCTATGGCTTTTTAAGCCAGTTTAATGCCAAGTTATAAAGTGGAAGCCATACCATTGATTCTTGGTTGAACTAAAAACTAAATTCACTCAATCCGTACTCATTAAAACTCCTCTCGATACAAGCACTGGGTCGGCACGGTAGCACCATTAAGCATCATCGAACATATTCTGTCAAACGACAAACAATTTGTTTCCAAAAACTATGAGTTTTAACCCTTCGAGCCAAACTTGCAGACGCCAAGGATGCTCTTCAACGCCGAAGAGAACGAGGTCCTGCAGAGGGACGCAGGGGAGGACATCGACGTTCACAAGGAGATCGTCGCAGAAATTCAATCCATCATGTCGAGGATCCACGACGTCAAGAAGTCGAGTCTTTCACCGGAGAAGGTGAACACTGTTGTTGTTGTATTGTCTTGTAAAGGTTCTGGAAGATGTTAAAAGAATATTCGAGACTGTCTGACTATGATATAATAATAATAATAGTAATAACAATAATAATAGTAATAATAACAATAATAATGGTATTAATAATAATAACAGTATTAATAATAGTATTAATAACAATAGTATTGTTTATTTTAAATAATCTCTTATTTCATGTTGTTATTAACATTGATATTATTATTATTGTTATTATTTTTTTATTATGTTATAAATACTTTCAATATTATTATCATTATTATTATTATTATTATTATTATTATTGTTACTATTATTATTATTATTATTATTATTATTTTAATTTTTATTGCACCTCGTTTGACGCAGAAAAAGGAGTCGATTGCGAAATTAAAGAACGAAGTCGTTTTGTGTTTCGTGTCGTTGAAAAAGTTGAACAGAATCGGACATTTGAGGACGAAGAGGATCAGAGAAGTTACGCAAGAGGTTTATATAAATAACTAACCAGTGATGATGATGATGGTGATGATGATGATGATGATGGTTATGATGATGATGATGATTATGATAATGGTTATGATGATGATGATGATGATGATGATGGATTGTTGTTGGTTGTGATTTGTTGCTATCAGTTATAACTGGTGATTGATAACATTGATTGTGATGTGTTGTTGTTGGCAATGATGATGATGATGATGATGATGGTGACGATGACAACGATGATGAATTTGTAGGCCAAGCAGAAAGTAGACCAGAAGCAACTTTCCCTGCAGAACCTTTTGTACGAATTGATGCACCTTCAGAAGGAGATTTCAAAATGCGTCCAATTCAAGTTCGACTTCTTTTTCTTGTCGATCGCTCGCGACAGCACGAATTTTTAACGTCCGAACGACTACAAATTAATTCGAATAATTTATAATAAATAATATTAATAATAATTAATAATTAAGAAATTAATTATTCATATCAATTATCGACCATATACTTGTAATGGTAATTGATAAGCCATTCAAGGCCATTATATTTATGATAATAATATATAATAAGAAAGCAAGTTAATTATTCGTTAACTATCAAATTAATTATTCGTTCGCAGCAGTCGTTCGAACGTCGATCGATTGGTCTGTCGGAAGTCGTCGACGTTTATCGTTTCTTAAGTTTATTAATGAATTATGTTAATGAGTTTATTAATTAATTATGTTAATGAGGCGAGTGCTTTGGTGATAAGTTAACCAACCGGATTTAAAATGCAACCCTTTGCAACGACAATTCTGTACGTGTGATAATCCTGATAATGATTCGTTGTCATTGACAACAATAATAACAACAACGGTTATAATAATCACATTAATAATAATAATAACAATAATAATAATAATAATAATAACGGTAATAATAATAATTATTATAACAAAAATATATAATAATAATAACGGTAATAATAATAACAACTACTACAGGTCAATGGACGAGGAGATCAGTCTGGTGTCACAGGAGGAATTCCTGGAGGTCGTCCCGAAGGAAACAAAGGAAAAGGTCAGTCGATCAACCGCGACGGACTCGAGTTTTTTTTATAATTATTTTTTGAAATTACCATTCAATTCAAAACCATTCGTGCAACAAAATCGATTAATCGCGTCGAGCAAATAAATGTTTCGACGATTTTTTTCTTTTTTTTGTGATAATTATGAAATATTTCTGAATAATTAGGTTTTTATCAGAACTTATTGTCCATTTAGTTTATTATTTATAATAATATTATTTATTAAATTATTAATTATATTAATTTATCCATTAAATTATTTATTAAATATTTATGTTAATATTTCTTCTTCTTGAAGTTGTTATTTAATCTCATGAATTATTCATTACCAGCTCTTGAAGGACAACGACTCCCACAAGATGATGATGGCCAGATTGGACTGGGAACTCAAGGAGAGGAAGGCGTTAGTTTCACTTTCTTAACGACTTTTGGAATTATTTTTGAATAAATTATATAAATGACTAAAATAATGATTGAAATATTAATAGAAATAATAAAAATAAATAACATTAATTCAACTCTCAAATGTTGATGCAATTTCTAACTCAGCTTCTACATTCATCGTTGATAGCCTAATCAATATTCCAATGAGTGCTAATCAATACCAATCATGCAGTATAATTAATATTAATTAACTAATGCAATTATTCATGCAGTATCATTAATGTTATAATTAACTAATCAATTATTTATGCAGTATAATTAATATTATAATTAACCGATCGATTAATTAATTAATTATTTATTTATTTGCAGCCTGTCATCGAAGTACGCAGAGTCGTTGAAGAGCAAGGAGGTCATGGTGAAGGAGATTGAAGAGTTGAAGTCGAACCTGAAGAGTCTCAGTCCGATGCTCGCTTCGGTGCTCGAGGTTTGTGCGCCCTTGCGAGCGCACTTGCAGCGGGGTCTTGACCGTTGACCTTTCCCCCCCAGCCTGACCTTTGCCCGCCCGACCGACGTTTCGTGCACCCGTGCCATAATTTCACCTTCTAAGCAGATTTAAGAGACGCCTTTTGAAATAAATTAAATATAAGTTAATTCCCACAAAAAAAGTTTAATCGTTAATTGTACTGAAATGCACTCTGTACATCCTCTGAACAAAACCGCAAGAAGACGCTCTCGCTCCGATTTTAATTGTTGGTTCATTTTTTTCCAAACTTTTCCACGACAGTCAACGAAGCCCATCCAGGATCACCTGGATATGCCTTTCCAGGCCAATCAGAACAGGCAGAAGATAGCAAACCACCTTCCTCCTCCGCTGTACTTTCTCTTCATCCAGGCTTCGTCCTATGGCAAGGCTTGCGGTCAGTAATCAATTTTCATGGCCATACAGGGAGCTTATTTATTATCAGAATAATTGTTGTTATTGTTATTGTTGTTGTTGTCAGAGGTTATAATAATAATTGTTGTTGTTGTTATTATCAGAATAATTGTTGTTGTTATAAAATTGTAAATCGATTATGATTTTCTTTAATTTGATTTAAATAAATATTTGTTTAAATATAATTTAATTTCAGTTTTATTTGTAAACAAAATATGGATTAAATTCCTTTTAAATGAATTTCAATGATTCCACGAACAGACAAAGACATATCAGTCGAGATCGTTGGGGACGTTGAGTTGGCACAATCTGTTGAGAAGTTTGACTCTCCAGTCGGTCTGTAATCAATTCCTGTAAACCTTTTTATAATTTAACGTAAACCTTTTTATAATTTACCGTAAACTATTCATAATTTCCTGTAAACCATTCATAATTTCCTGTAAATGTTTCATAATTTCCTGTAAACTTTTTATAATTTACTGTAAACCATTCATAATTTCCTGTAAACTATTTGTAATTTACTGTAAACTTTTCATAATTTCCCGAAAACATTTTTTCTTATTTAACTTTTATTGATCATAAATAATTCCTTCTTCTTCTTCCTCGAAGACCTGGAATCTGACAGTGACGAGGAGTCTGAAGTGACAAACAAGGTGGAGTTGTTGAATATTTATTACGTTAGACACGATCACCTATAAATGTGATGCTATAAATGATAATTATAAATGATACTACCTCTACTGATTATAATAATAATATAAGAAATAGTAATAATATTAATTAAATATATAAATATAATTATTTTATACAAAATATAATTTTAATAATAATTATATATTTATTTAATTAATTATAAATAGTTATATTTATTTTATTAATAATATTAATATTTTACTAATAATATGACTAATATTATTAACATCAGGCACACAGACGTTCCACGACCGACTCGAGACTCACCAAAAAGCAGGAACAACTGCTGAAGAGACACCCTCTTGCAGTCAACCTCGTCATCACCAGCAGAGGTTTGCACTCGTTGATCCCTTTTGTTGTGCAGCTCAGTTGCCTGACCTCTGCTTTGACCTCTGCCTTGCCTACATCATCATCATCATCATCATCATTACTTTTATGGAGATTGTTGTTTTATCACTACAACCAACAGTCAACCAAATTACATCATCATTCAATCAATCGTTTGATCGATCAATCACCCAAACTCGTTCACCTGACCGTTCAATCCAGCCATTACATAACAAAGTAGTTTATACCCCTCTTTCTCCTCCGCCAGGCAAAGGAACCGTGAC
>CM067533.1:8394655-8399655 GCA_034509925.1 Hirudinaria manillensis
AGACGACTTTCGAGGGAGACAAGTCCTACCTTCGACTCACCAGGTCTTGATGATGATGATGATGATTTTGATGATTGGTGATGATGATGATGATGATTTTGATTGGTGATGGTGATGATGATGATGATGATGATTTTGATTGGTGATGGTGATGTGAACAACGTTGGAAAGGACAGGAATAGATTGAATAAGTGTCTGTTTATATTATATTATAATTATATTATATTATAATTATTAATTAATAATAATCATATTTAATCAGTTGATAAAAAATTATAACGATAAGTTTATATGTTCAACAGAGGTCCAACCAGGTCCAGGCCTTACAGATACGTTGCCAAGCTCGGGTTCTTCGGTCACTTCTGATGTCATTTTTTCTTGTTTGTTCGTTCTGTCGCTCATGCATTGGACTGCTGTAGGCATTTTTGAATATATTTGCTTATTGATCGATTAAATGGTTATTATTATTATTATTATTATTATTATTATTATTATTATTATTATTATTATTATTATTATTATTATTATTATTATTATTATTATTATTATTATTATTATTATTATTATTATTATTATTATTATTATTATTATTATTATTATTATTATTATTATTATTATTATTATTATTATAAATATTAATTAATAGGTCACGTGTTAATCTCTCTCTGTCACGTGAACACTTTTGGGATACTTGATATGGTTTTTTGTTGTTAATTGTTTTTTAAATGCTTAAAAATATTCACACAAAAACAAAAACAAAAATTGATGTTTCTGGATTTAATGTGTTTGTGAGTGAGTGAGTATGGGAAAGCAATTAACAATGTGAAATGCTGGTTGTTGTTGTTGCTGTTGTTATTGTTGTCGTCGTTGTTGTTGTTGTTGTTGTTGTTGATGTCAGAAGTGCTTGTAGTTCATCATCCCAACTTCCCCTTATGAAATTTTCCTAACCTTGAGAGTGACCTTCAATCGAGTTTAACCTCAAGCGATGACGACGACGACGATGATGATGATGATTACAACGAGCACTGATGATCGGTTCGATGTCAATGACTTGGTTTTTTTTTAAGTGTTGGTTCACTTGAGAACATAAGAAACTGAGAAACACGCTCGGTACGTGAAGAGGTTAAAGTTCAATTGATTGGCATTCAAGTGCAAAACCCTTTGACCTCACAAAAATAACGTGACATGGCGTGACGTAATCGACCACTGTGACCGAGCAAGGCGGTAGCCCGGATCCCATCCATCCATCCAATGGTCGTCGACCACGGGAAGCGTGTGTCGCGGCTTCAAGAGCGTCCGACGCTCTGAGACGCCGTCGGTCGCTGAGAATGGCTGCCTGTGTTTTTGTTGTTATGCTTTAGTTCAATATTCTTGGAATTCTGAAGATTGGCAGAGAAGGAGGACAAAGTTGTAGCGAGGTAGGGCTATTTTAATATTTGCATATCTTAAGTCTTTCGAATATATTTGCATATTTTAATATTTAAAGAAATTATAACCGACAGGCAAGGAACGCATCGTTTGCTTTGTGTCGATCTGAAGTCTCATTAACATGGCTCTTAACACTAAGATCTTGACGACAAGGACAATTATGATAATTATATTTGCATAATTAGGTTTATTTCGGATAATTAAAAATTAATTATTCATAACGTTCGTCTAATCGTCTGCTACAATTTAAGAGGCCCTCAGCTTCATTCGTAGCTTCGTTCAGACCGCCACCTTGATTAGCGCACCTGTCCGCTCATTGATGCGTGAAGATACCTTGTTTACGTCTCCCTCTTTTATCGTTCGTTCATTCAGTCATTCGGTTGATAGGTCGTGTGTCGTCTGTTCGGACAGATTTGTTGATGCTTTCGGAGTTTGAAATCAGTCGTTGCTGTAGTCGTCGTCGTCGTTGTTGTCGTTGTCGTTGCTGGCTTTGATTTTGGTTTCGTTTCTGTACTGTTGCTGCTGTTGTTGTTTTTGGACGCCCCCTGGTATAAGAAAAATGTTTTTCAAAGTTATTCGATTTCTTATTTAAACAATCGATCAGCCGTTGGGCATATGAAGTGCTTAATTTTCGTTGCCTCGTTATCATCATCGTTGTTGTTGGTGTCGTCGTAGTAGTCGTCGTCGTCGTTGTTATTGTCGCCGTCGACTGCACGCAGGACTTGATAGACAGATAGATAGAGAGAAAGAGAAGAGAGAAACAAAGCTCTGCGAGCAAACAAAGCAAGCTATAATAAATTAATAACAAAGTCATTCTTCGGTATTGATAAGCCAAACAAACAATCCGCTGAAATCGCCTTAAATGTTTGAGGATTGTTGAAGCATCACAAAGGATTCTGTTGTTGTTGCTATTGCTGTTGTTGTTGCCAACGTGGTTTTCGATGTTGTTGTTGTTTCTGTTGCGGTTGTTGTTTGCTCCGATTACGACGGATCTTGTAGTATTGCGCAACCCTGAAGACAATTTTATAAGTTCTACACCTGTCGCCAGGTGATCCGATCAGTTCAGGTGTGACGGAGGAGCCTCTTTCTTGTGACCAGGTAGAATTAATTGATTTATTTTTTTTTTAAAACTTAAATAAGCAGGTAGGAACGTGATTGAATGAATGAATGATTGATTGATTGATTGAATGATTGATTGATTGAAAGAATGAGACACATGTCTACGCTTGGCATTTCCATAGTTTCGCGTATGTCAGCCCTCGAGAGGGCTTGTTGACCTTTCACCTTCTTGACCATCGACCTGCGGGTTCAAAAGGGGCATCGTTGATTTGTAAATTATTGTGTCGTCAGTCGGGTTTTCCCATTTGTTTTGTTTAATTTAAAAATTTATTAAATTTATTATTTAAAATGTTATTGCTTATTATTATTATTATTATTATTATTATTATTATTATTATTGTTATTGTTGTTATTGTTTTTGTAAAATGGTCTTGATGTTAAGCAATCGCTATCATCTTCATCATCATCTTCATCGTCGTCGTCATCGTCGTCGTCTTCACCATCAGATAATCAACAGTAGCTATTCTGGTCGTCGCAGTAAGAGATGTTGTTGATGTTGTTGTTGTAGTTGTTGTTGTTGTTGCTGTTGTTGTTGTTGTTGCTGTTGATGTTGTTGTTGTTGTTGTTGTTGCTGTTGTTTTGATGGTAACATTCTAATAGTGAAGCTTGGACTACTTTGTTTTGCGTGCACCTGTTTCAACCACCTGATGGCGGCAAACGCCACTCGATGAAGCAGACGCCTTTGACGGTCACGTGTTAGAAGTGGCGCACGTTCGATCTCGTGGCATTTAATTAGGGATGGCTAATTAATAATAATAATAATAATAATAATAAAAAAAAATAATAATATTATTATTAATGATGATAATAATAATAATAATAATAATAATAATAATAATAATAATAATAATAATAATAATAATAATAATAATAATAATGATAATATTAATGATGATGATGATGGTGATCAAGTGTTAATAATAATAATAATAATTATTATTATCATTTAATTACTGGCAATTAATTATGATTTATTAAAATTTAAAATTCGTAATTATTTCAATTAAATTATTAAATCGGAAATTTAATTTCGGTTTTCTGAGGAAATTTCTTTCGATGTGAGAGAAAATTGTGTGTCTTTGTTGGAGCTTCGAATTTCTCGGAAGTTATTTTTGAGCAAATAACTTTTTTGTTTTTGTTTAAATTTTAAACTATAATTAAATTATAAATTTTTAAACGTTAAATTTATTAAATATTTAAAAAATTATTAAATATATTTTTAAAAATTTATTAAATATTTATAAATTCATTAAATGTATTAAATATTTAAAAATTTATTAAAGTCAATAATATTTTTTTTAGCATTTTAAAATGGAGAATATAAGAGATGTTAATTCTCATAAATGGCTTCTCGTAAATGACCGAAAAAGATATTTTGCCGACAAAAAAAGAAAACAATTATAAATAAATTTCGCTTGACCTTGTTTCAACCTTGAAAGTTGAGTTCAAGGACAAGTACTCGAAAGTATGCAAATCAAAAATACGATTATTAAATTATAATATTATAATTGCAATTATATTGGATGATTGACGATGATTGTTAATGATTGATTGGTTGGTTGGTTGGTTGATTGATTGATTGATTGATTGATTGATTGATTGATTGATTGATTGATTGATTGATTGATTGATTGATTGATTGATTGATTGATTGATTGATTGATTGATTGATTGATTGATTGATTGATTGATTGATTGATTGATTGATTGATTGATTGATTGATTGATTGATTGATTGATTGATTGATTGATTGATTGAAAATGATTGATCTGCCAATGATTTTTGTAGCGCGTTTAAAATGGCAAGTGTATTACAATTCACCGCAATTCACTGCTTGCATTTCATTCACAGGTGGTGCACTTCTGTCATCGATCGCAGAATCTTTGCCCCCCTCAGCTTCAACTACTCAGCTTGCTACATTGGCTGCCACAGCTTCCATAACCACATCCAGCCGCTGCTTCGAGAACTGACAGCATGGACGACAAGAACCACACCGACTGTCACGTGGAGTTGGAAGAAATCGAACTCAATGATCACGAGTCGCCTCGTCACGACGACGTCACAGACTCCAACATAAACAACAACAACAACAATAGTAACCGCTACAGCATCTCCAACGGCGGAAGCACCGGCAACTTCAACAACAACAACAACAGCAGCAACATAAACGGCACCACCACCGCTAGCGACAATGACTACAATCGCTACAGTAGCGTCAGTAGTCAGCTGACGACCTCGAGCAAGAAATCCATACTGAGCAACAAGAAGGAGCTGAAACAACTCAGGAAACCATCGGACAGGATACAAAGCAAGTCCTATTGTGCTACCTTCTGCTACAACATACCTAGGAGTAGTCTCATGATCATCCTGCCTGGCATCGTCATACTCATCACCGGTGCGATCCTCACTGCCACGGCAGACAACAGCACCGACAGCGGCGGCTCTTGGACGG
>CM067533.1:8407155-8409655 GCA_034509925.1 Hirudinaria manillensis
ATTCAAGCCACACAAAGCGTGGTGATTGAACGATTGAAATGCCGTGGTTTCCCGGTCCGTGATTGATTCGTTGCCATGGAGACTGAAGAATCGCCCTGAGGTTAGATTTGGAAGTCGCGCTAGTTGAGCGCTAGATAAAGGACGACTCCATTTGGAGAAACTCCGTGGTGGTGATGATGATAATGAGGATGGTGAATGGACGTCAACAGCGTTGTCGTCGTTGTCGTCGTCATCGTCGTCAGCGTCATCGTCATTGTTGATGATAAGATGTTTGGTGTCCGTTTGATATCTGAGAAACGGATCCTGCTAGATGGAAAGACCAACCTCAAGGTGAGGTCACAACCACCACCGCCACCACCACCACCGCCGCCACTGCCACCACAACCACCACCACGAACCACAACAAGAACAGCAAGAACAACAACAACAACATCAATGACGACGACGACGACGATGGCGATGGTAAGAGAGGTCTTATTGATCGGCTGGATAAAAAGCCTGTGCTTGTGCTCCGGGGGATCCCAGAAATTTACGTCTTCCAACTCCAGGCCTGGTAATTGCCTTCTGCTGAAAATTGCTTTTTATTTCAATCCAGAGGTTCGGGGTTCGAATCCCTGTGGAGGGGGAATGGATGGATGGATGGATGGTGGATGGATGGTGGGTGGGATAGGGTGTGGGTGGTGCTTGTGGTTAAGTGGGGGTGAATGTCGTTTGCGTTTTGTGCTGTAAAGATGAGACGTAAAGAAAGCTCGTCTGCTTTGACCTTGAATGACCTTCTGAGTTCGCTCGGTACGATCGTACAGGCTGTATTTAGAAATGCGATAATGATTAATGTTAATAAATGGTTTAAATTTCAAGTTAATAACCATTAATTCAAATTAACGTCAATTGCGGTGAATTTGATTTCGAATAATGTTGCGGAGAAATAATAGAATGTCGAAACTCATCATCATCACCATCCTCCTCATCATCATCATCCTCCTCCTCCTCCTCTTCCTCCTCGTCATCATCATCATCGTTTAAGAAATATATAATAAAAAAGCGTTAAATTAAATTTCTAAATGATTAAAAGTGAAGAAATATTATTGCATCAACTGGGTGGTGACATTTGGAAAGGTCACCTTTCGGAAATAATGAACATGACGACGACGAAGATGACGATGATGACGAGGATGACGACGATGATGACGACGACGATGATGATGACGATCGAAAGGCTGATTCTATGCTTTCATAGCGGAAGTGGAAACAGGAAATGAAGTTTTGATGGAAATTACTTTCGAAATTAATTCCATATTTTATAAAATGAACTTTTAAATATAGGGTCGTCGTCATCATCTTCATCATCGTCGTCATCATCTTCATCATCATCATCACCGTCATCGTCATCGTCATCGTCATCATAAGCAGTTCCAATGTCACCAGTTCCATTGAGGAGCACAAATCACGGTCAATAAAGAAAAAAAGTGACGTATGATTTGCTGGCATCTGCGAGACGAAAATTGGTTCATTAAACTTGGAACCAAAGTGCAACCTCACGTGATTATCACGTGGTGATGACGACAACGACGATGACGACGACGACCTCGATGATGACACATGACGTGATGACACTGACGACGATGATGATGATGATGATGCCAGGGTTCTGCTGCTGCACTCCCCTACTGGACCTCAGGTGTTCAAGGTTGACCTCAATACCGGTATTGTCAGTGATTGATTCCAACCAGGTGATGGCAGGTGCGTACCTGGACAATCAACTCATCACCGTCATTCCGTCGGGAATCTTCAAGCAATTCAAGGTCGGCAACAGAGTTTTAAATTAATTATTATTATTATTATTATTTATTATTATTATTATTATTATTATTATTATTAACAATTATTGTTATTATTTTTTTAAAATTATTATTCACATATTAATCAATAATATTCAAATATTATTTATATTTAAGTTATAAATTGAAGAAATCTTGAATAATTCTTACATAATAGTTTGAACAATTATACAAACAATTACATCCTCAAAGACTTCTTTAAAATGTAATTACAATAATTATTATTATTATATTTAAAATGATGGATGACGGTTAAACAGATTTAACGTTCACGTTTAATAAATATATAAATGTTATTATTATTATTATTATTATTATTATTACTATTATTATTATTATTATTATTAATATTATTGTTATTATTATTATTATTATTATTGTTATTATTATTACTTTTATTATTGTTATTATTGTTATTATTATTATTATTATTATTATTATTACTGTTGTTATTAGTATTATTATTGTTATTATTATTATTATTATTATTATTATTATTATTATTATTATTATTATTTAAATTTATTTCTTGGTTTGAACTAAAAAATATTTTTTCATCTCAATGAATATTTCAAGACTTAAATGAAATTTTCACTGCACCACTCACGTGACATTTTCAAATCATTTTTTTTCGCATTTTCAAATAAATAAATAATTAAATA
>CM067533.1:8414655-8424655 GCA_034509925.1 Hirudinaria manillensis
CTTCTTCCTCCTCCTCCTCCTCCTTGTTGTTGTCGTTGTTGTTGTTGTTGTTTTTCAAAGTTGATTTTGAGGGATTAAATTATAAATAAGAATGAATTGTTTTTAGAAACATATGTTTGAAATTTATTTATTTTTTGGATATTTCAGCGAAGGTTTTTTTAATTAATGGCATATATTATTATATAATTAATAATATAAATTAATTATTATATATAATAATAATAATAATAATTGATATTTATTGCATAATTATAAATAATTGCGTGAATGTTATTATTATTATTAGTAGTAGTAGTATTAAATTGTAATATTACAAATCAATATATCATTAAAATTTATTTTAACTAGTTATTGCAACGATTATCATCACCGCCCACAAACCGATGATGATGATGATGATCGGAAATTCCCAGGAATTGAGAATTACGAAGTTTTACTGATGACGCCATGAAGTTATTGTTGTTGTTGTTGTTGTAAACCATTTTACTTTCTCGTTGAAAGTCGAAAAGGCTTTGTGAACTGCGTGTTTCTTATTATAAGAGTTTCTTATTATAAAGGTTTCTTATTATAAGAGTTTTTTTTATTATTATTTATAAATTTTTCTTTTTAATCCAATTTAATTCTTAATTTTAGAAATTGTAACTTTTTATTTATTTATTTTTCATATTAATTCCGTTTTATTTGAGTTTATTTTTGAGAATAACAGCTTAGTCATGTTCAGTAGTCGATGTGATTTTATAGACGTGAGTGCGCGAAGGAAGGATCACTATCATCACTATCATCATCACCATCATCACCACCACCTCTATCATCATCATCGTCGTTATCATCACCACCGTCTTCATCACACTGATAAGCATTCTAACAATCATCATTGATACCACTATCCTCATCGTCGTCGTCATCATCTCCATCATCACAGTCGAAGTAAATCTCAGAATAGATTTCGTTTTTGTACGCGTATTATACGATCGTCAGCCCGTACTCCTCGTGTTCAAGTCCTGGCTCAGACCAGTGTTTTCAGAACCCGAAAAGTTGTCAAAGCTCCCGAAAAGGCCAACTTTCACACGTCTATTTCTTTCGTCGCTCGACTTTTAGAGACGATTACCAGTCTTTTTCGCATTTTTTCCAATTTTAAGTTATTTTCGTCGAAAAGATTTTAATTGTATCTTATTTTATTAATTTATTTATTTTTCCATTATTTTATTTCAAGACTATTCGAGAAAAACGATTGTTTGCTTTTTTTTTAGTCGAGAGATCTTTGGAATAAAATCGTCTTGGAGTGCAATGCTTCCATTATGCCCAGTCGCACCATTCTGGCCCGGTGATGGGCCCTGCATGGATGGTTATCCCTGGGGGTTGGTCGGCCCCTACCCCCTTCCTCCTAACCCACGGGGATACACGATAATGGACTTGTTGTCGTGGGGTCTGAAATCCATTTTCAAGTCTTGTTTGGCAAATGGCCATTAGCAAGCATTATTCATTTTGGTGGATCGACATAATATAACATTGACAGTTTGCACTATTACTATACTTAATAGCAATAAATATATTATACATAAACTATAAAATAATTATTTATATTTATATAAAATATTAATAGTGATATTAACAGCAACATTTATTACGTTAATAGTTATTACTACAATTACTAACGTAATTGATATGTTAACATATTATAATATATTATAAAACATAATAAGATAAAATAAATTATGATGATAGAAAGTTATATTATTATAATATAATAATAATAATTATTATTATCATCATCATCATTATCATTATCAAGCCTTGCGGGCGACATATCAGTGGTGGATTACTAGTCGCAACAACAACAACAACAGCAACAATAGCAGTTATTTCTCTTCCATTTCTCAAAAGCACAGGCGAGACGAAATCGACCACAGGTTTAAATGTCGTGCAGTATGGCTATCGGGTACCCCCCGACGGACGGGTGGGTGGCGAAGCCCGCCACCTGGTGACCAGCCCCGGCCTGTGGAATGTTGGTCAGCTGGTTCGGACCCAAGACGGATCCGGAAGCACCGGACAGGAAGAGGTTCGAACAACTGGAGAAGTCGGTTGCCGGCTGAAATCCAGACACGAGGTTGGCATCGATCAGTGCCGGATAAAATGCCGGATGGGCCAAGATGGCGGCGCCTGGAAGGGCCGCCGGCTGGCCGGAGTGGAGCGCCATCTGGGCAGGAAGCTGAAAGTTTTGTTGTAAATGCAGCGGTTGTTGCTGTAGTTGTTGTTGTTGGTGTTGTTGTTGTTGGTAGAGGTTGTTCTTTTTATTGTCGTCGTTGACGGGGTTCTGTTGGAAGATGACGGGAAAGTGTGGAGCGGATTGAACGGCGTTGGAGAAGGAGAGTTGTTGTTGTTGTTGTTGTAGAAACACTTGTTGTTGTTGTTGCTGCAGTTGTTGAACAGCGTCTTGTAGCGGCGGCTGTTTTTGTGTTTCTGAATGCTGCTCGTATGACAGAAAAAGATAAATAAATAATAAATAAATATAATAAATAATAAATATCTGTTAAATTATTATCATTTATTTATTTATTATTAATCATTACAATTAAATATTAATTATAAATTATTTAGATATTACTAATTGTTATTCTAATCATCATAAATTATTGTATTGTAATATTAATTCTCATTATAACGACCAGTATATGTTGTGACATTAATTACAATAAATACTTCCAATCATAATTATCGCCGTCAATAATATTATTATTATTATAATAATAATCAATTATAATAATCAATTATAATAATAATAATAATATTATTATTATTATTAATAATAATATTATTATTAATAATAATAATATTATTATTGTCACTTGTAGTTACGACCGTCACCTTTGACTTTTGACCCTTCAACTGAACTTGTATCAGGTTCCCACCGATGGACTTCAAGCCGTTGAGGAGACTGACAGCTGACTTGGCCTGGTCGGGGTCGGGCATGCTGACGAGGGCGTGACCTTTGCAGGTGCCCGTGACCTTGTCCCTGACGACCTTGACGCTCTTCACCGTTCCCATGGGTCCGAAGAGACTCCAGACGTCACTGTCGCTCGTATTGGCGGGAAGGTTGTGTACCTTGAGAGATTATGACGATGACGATGATGATGATGACGACGACGACGACGATGATGATGATGATGATGATGACGATGATGATGATGTTGTTGTTAACCATCAGAGTATGCATGATTTACTACTGTTGTCTACTCACGTGAAGAGTGAAGGACGAATCGTTGTTGTTGTTGTTGCTGTTGTTGTCGTGAGAGGTCAGGCTGGTTTTACTTGATTGAAGATGATGGGAAGGATTAAAATAAAAGAAATAAAGAAAGATTATCAGATAAAAATAAGTTAATTTATTCGACCAATATAATAATGGCATTCTTATTATTATTATTATTATTATTATTATTTATTGATTAAGTTATAACCTCACCCCTGTCTACTGCTCAAGTAAGGATGGTGGTGATTGAAAGGTCTCGAGGTCGAGGCCGCCTGTGATTGGTTGTTCTGATTGACCCTGGTGTCCAAGACCACCGTTGGTTGGCTGGCGAACTTGACCGTAATTGGGGCGCCGAAGACGACCTTGCCGTTGAGGTCAGATACCGCCGCCTCTGCCTCTGACCTTAGGTCGAACCTAATGAAGGCCACGCCCTTGCTGAGACCTAAGGTTATGATGACGATTAGAACTTTTAATTATAATTAGTAATAATAATAATTATTATTATTATGAAGGTTACTATGATTAGTTCTGCGATGACTTGTAATGCGATAATAATAATTATTAAACGAAATTTATAAATAAAAAGACTGTTGGCGAGCATCATCACCGTCATCGTCATCGTCATCATCACCGTCATCATCAATCATCATCGGATATACAGTCTATCGAATGAACACATCATACGTGCCAGAAGCTGGAATCGAACACCGACTCCGTGTAACACTGGAATATCATCGTTAGTATCAACTTCAGTATCAACTTTGTTTCGGAGGAAAAAAGCACACGTCGGTTTGCTTTTTATAGCGCCTTGTCTGACATTGTTACTCTCTTCCAATGTCTTACGTGACTGTCAATTTAGCCACCTATACCTTCAATCATCCATACGTTATCCATCCATCCATCCATCCATCCATCCATCCATCCATCCATCCATCCATCCATCCATCCATCCATCCACCCACCCACCCACCCACCATCCGTTATCCGTAAATTCGACTATCCATCCGTCAATCTGACCTGTTAGGGAATCAGAGAGTATCCTGACCGATATGATACTACCGAACTTCCCGAACATCTCGGTGAGGTCATTTGAGTTCACTTCCTGCGACAGACCGCTGATGTACAAGTTGGCCCCTTTGATTACCTCACTGCTAGGACGGGCATAGGAGACCTGGAGTTAACATTGAAAGTAATTGATTGATTGTTGATTGATTAAGATAATAATAATAATAATAATAATAACAATAATAATAATGTCATTAATTTGTAGCTGGACATGATTGATTGTCGAATTCCATCTGACGTCATTAGTTGCGATTTAATTCATCAAGGCTTTTCGAACTTTCCTCGTCCATCATGAATGTCTTCATCATCATCATGATCATCATCATCATGATCATCATGATCATCATCATCATCATCATCCTCGTCATCAACATCATCATCATCATCACCCTCATCTTCATAATCGTCATCGTAATGAATTCTTAAGGAAAAATGCATTCCATAGCCTCCATCCATCCATCCATCCGTTAAACCATCCTTTTGTTCTTCCATCGATTCCAGTGCATCCATCATAAACAACCAAGAAATTGCCTTCTTGGAAAGGATTCCAGCATCTCAGATCGTTGTTTATTGCGTCACAAAACTACCCAAACTCCCACTCATGCATTCACTGACCTACCCCAACGCCCACTAATCCATCCACCCATCGATCCATCCAATATCCCAGCCCCAACTCACCCACCCATTCAGGGGACATAAATCAAGGATCAAGTGCCCTGGTGGCACGCACAGAAGAGGATAATCGATTCTAAATCGTCAGTCGGCACACGTACACAAGGGCGCACACATATACAATGACGCGCGCACACATGCACACTGCCGCAGACAGAGAGATCGTATACAAAGCAATGCCATGGGTGGTAGGTGGGTGGGTGCCCCCGAATATGGCTTTTGATCGTAACTTGTTTTAGTGGTTACAACAAGAGATGACCACAACAACAGAAACAGTAGTGGCCAGTGATTATCATAAATTATGTTATTATAATATTAAGTGCTCATTATTATTATTATTATTATTATTATTATTATTATTATTATTTCTTAGTCACCTTGATGGTCTTGTTTTGGATCCTGAGTCCGTTGAAGGCTTTCAGGGCGTTCTTTGCAGACTCTTTGCTCTTGAACTTCACGAACCCGTAACCCAGGCTGTGACCTGAAAGTCGTCGTCATCATCATCACCATCATCATCATAATCATCATCATCATCATCATCATAATCATTATCATCAGCACACAAGGATTTTATTAAATTTATTTATTATTATTATTATTATTATTATTATTGTTTTTGTTATCACTACCTTCCCACACCAATTGAAATTGTTTAAAACCAAGTGAGTAAGAAACTTTTTTTCTTTTTTTTTCAAAAATAAATTAAAAAATAAATTTTTAAAATAAATAATTTTTAAATCCAACATTTAACCGTGTTTTTAATTCCGGTTTTTAATCCTTAAAATTAAAATTAAAATTAAATTCATCTCGTTTTCTCTAACAAAATCTTTTGCCGCTACGAAGATGACGTCACGAATGTATTTCTGTGTTTTTCATTATTTTCTATTTCGTTCCGTAAATCACTTCTAACACAAATATATTCGTTGAAAATTGGAACACTTCGCTAGCATACCGACCACGTGTTTCCTATCTGGGGACAGGGACTGACTTTCAATTCGGGGTTTTTTTCGTACCGTGGCATGGATCAGCAGCCGCGCCGGTATCGCGAGGGGTCGTACGCAAGCCAGGAAAAGGAATTTGCCAGACGAGAGGAATATTCAGATTAGAAAATAAATAAAAAAACAACGATTTCACGAATTGCAACTTAAATTATTTTTAATATCATTTCGAATTATTTTCCGAGCAAATTGAAACCGATCGGAATACATTAGGCGGACAGGCAGACAGGCAGACGGCGACAAGAAGACAAAAGACGTTTTTTCCGGGCGAAATAAAATAAAATTAATTCGAAGCAACGCAGAGAGATAAACACAGAGACTCAGAGAGAGGGAGAGAGAGGAAGAGAGAGAGAAGGGGGGAGAAATAGATAGATAGACAGACTTCAACAACAACATGAGGAGATCGGTGCTTTCTCCAGAGGGAAATCGAGAATTCTCGAGCGACATGGAGAGGTCACTGGACAGCGAGCCGAGCTACGAAGAGCTACCCTCGAGAGTTCAGAAGAATCGTCCATTGGTCAATCAATCCAGAGTCTTCGACAAGGACTATCAGAAACCGACCAGGACTACGAGTCTCCTGTCAAGCGAGATCCAAGTCCAGCGGAGCAAGAGGGACCTGTTCAGGGCTTTCCTGGACATCAGACCTCATCACCACGGCACCGACAACGAGCAGTACTCCAGGATCGAGAAGCTCTCCTCGTCCTCTTCGGCCAAGAAGCACGAGTTCGGCAATTCGTCGGACTTCTTTACCGGCGGCAAGAAGGAACTGCAGAACAGCGACAGTCAGGGCGAAGACGCATCGTCCGAAGCCACGTCAGACACGTCGGGTCCTCCAGTGCCGGGCCCATTCGGAGAGGCCAAAACGTTCTGCAGCGGTAGCGACAAGTCATGCATCAAGGTCAACTGCACCGAACAGAAAAGGAGACCATGGGGCGGCCTGCCCGCGGACAACCCGGACATTCCCTACAAGCCCAAAAAGAAGTACTTCCAAGGCCACAGCAGTACCTACGACAACATCTTTGGCAACAGGTACGACCTCAACTGCACCAGGAATAACAACGAATTGGCCAGCAACGAGAGCTCTGAAAGCGACCTGAAAGAGGTGGCAGACGATGCCTCGATCTCCCAATGTGACCTCCAAGACCCGACCAAGGACAAGCTGTACCGGGTAGTCAACGGCCCGACCAGGTGTTCGGCCTGGCTCATGGAGAACGAGTGCAGCAGACGAGTGATGGGCGGACACATGGAGGAGTTGGAGCAGGTTAAAAGACCAGGCCTTATGGCTGAATTTTTGTTTCCAAATTCAAACTTTTGGGCTGACCCCTCTGTCAGAGTGATAAGGAAATGCACCACTGCTTTAGAAACATTCATGTTTCTAGAACTCTTCTTCCGTTACCAACTAGGAATGTGGATTAACTCACATTTGACACTTCACTCGACTTTTTTTCATTTGCAGACCGTCGAGAATAACTTCAGACCTCAGAAAAAGCAGTTCTACAAGCACTTATCCCATCCGAGCTCGTTCCTCAGCGACTACGACCACGCCACCGAAACCGCAGAGCAAGCTTGCGGCGAGGCCACCCTGGACCGGGCCAACCCTCACGGCTACCCAATCGAGGGTGACCCGCTCCTCGATTCAGGCTGCGCTAGAAAGAAGTTCCCGCAGCTCAAGATGTCCAGGACGAACAATTTCAACGACGATCCCCTGTCCTACGATCCGCACGGCGATGCCGATCAGAACAAGAACGAGACCGAGGGAGACCTGCGCAAGCTCAACATACTCATCACTCGCGAGGCCAGCAGGCACATGACCCAGGCTCCCCAGAGACTACCCAAAGGGGGACCCAAGAGGAGCGAATGCACCTGGTTCAGAGACTCGGCCATCAGTTCGGGTGATAAGAAGGTCATACAATGGCCGGAATGCAGATTCAATTTCAAGATGTCTTGAGACCGGTCTCGACTCTCCAAGACCGAGATGGACTCGCTGGGTCTTGAGATGAGCCTGACTTTGCTGAGAGCTTATTTGTTTGCTTGTGTGTTTCATAAATTCATATTCCAGTGAATTTCATTCAACTACAGAAAGAACATCTTCGCCAGGAGGTGGGCTTTGTTGACTTTAAATGCATAAGCATGCCATGAATAATTAAGCATGTCTATAATGAGATGATATGAATAATTCATGAGATGAATAATCCGTTCAATTAATAAATCGATTGACGGCCTTATCTCTTCAGGTGAAAATGTAAACAAACCATGAAGAAGAAGAATTTAAATAGGTGAGTCATTTATTTATTTATTATCCATCCATCCATCCATCCATCCATTCATCCATCCATCCATCCATCCATCCATCCATCGAAATTCTCCACTGTTCCATCAGTCCATCCGTCTTGTCCGTTAATCGAACCATCTATCAATCCATTAATTAATTCATCCAAAGACTTAACTATCTATTCATCATTACGATCCATTCATCTACCCCTTCATTACACTCTCCATTTATCCGTCCAGCAATCCATCCGTCCATCCATCTTTCCATCTACTCTACTATCTCTCCGTCCACCTAGCTATCCCTTAATTCCATTCGTATATCCATCCGTTATACCCTTTCTCCACCCATCCATCCGTCCGTCCGTCCATCAATCCATCCATCCATCCATCCATCCATCCATCCATCCATCCATCCATCCATCCATCCATCCATCCATCAATCCATCCATCCATCCATCCATCCATCCATCCATCCATCCATCCATCCACTCATCCAGCCACCCACCCACTTCCATTCCACATATCGAATTCCAGCAGAAAATTCTTTTCATTCTTAAAATAAAACAGAAGAAACAACAACAAATTCACCACCAACCCACAATAAAATCATTCCATATTCACTCAAAACCCTCTGCATCTTTTCCACAGGGTCAAACGATCATTCCTGCTGAACTTTGACCCCTTGGGCTGACCTTTTGCACCCTGCCTGACCCGATCATCTGTGATTCATAGCCTGACCAGAGTCATTACTTTTTAGATGCAAAAAATAAATAAATAATAAATTAATTAATAACAAATAACAAATAAATAATACATAAATTATTAATAAATAATAAATAATAAATATCAGTCGCGTGGAATTTCTGCTCTGAAATAGGTTATCATCTGGCATCTGAGGCGCTGGAAACACTTTTCCATTGTTTATTATTATTATTATTATTATTATTATTATTATTGTTATTATTATTATTGTTATTATTATTGTTATTATTATTATTGTTGTTATTATTATTATTATTTTCCAGAAAATATTTCTATAAAAATCGTATTATCAATCAGCTGTTGTTGTTTGCTTGAGCAAAAGTTGATATCGTGCGCTGATAACTAGTATCGTCGTTAATCACGTTCCTTTATATTTCATCGCAGTTATCCTCATCGTCGTCATCCTCATCGTCGTCATCATCGTCATCATAATCATCACCATCGTCGTCATCATCATCATCATCATCATCTCCGCCACCCTCAATGTTGTGGCTGTTCGTTTAAATTCAATCCATCACCTGCAATGATTTGAACAGGTGAAACAGGGGGCTTCATTTCAACCAAAGGTGAATGGATATCAGTAAAGACAACACCTTCCTAGGCCTTGGTGAAGAAGATGATGATGATGACGATGATGATGATGAAGATGATGAGGACGACGACGATGAAGATGAGTGATGATGACGATGGTGACGGCGATGACGACGACGACGGCGTTGATGATGACGATCGCTTAATGAATACAGCAAAAGAAACATAAATGAGGGATGACTCATTACAGCCATTAACCACGGCGGCAGTCATGACGATGATGATGATGATGATGATGAAGAGGAAGAAGAAGACGACGATGACGACGACGACGACCATCATCATGATTGCGATGGTGTTTAGGCGAGTGATATTAAAACAAAGGATGGTGAACTGCGCTACCTCCGCTCTAACGTAAACATCGATGGGATGGTGACGACGACGACGACGATGA
>CM067533.1:8427155-8434655 GCA_034509925.1 Hirudinaria manillensis
GAATCATTTGACGATTGTAGCACCCTAAGAAAGTCGTGCAAATGGCAATCGTCATCAAAGCATCACCTGACCTGTATTCTTGTCCCGAACTAGTTTGCAGCTCTCCAATTGGCCCATGCTTTCGAACAGAGCTCTGACGTCATCCTGACTCATGAAGGCCGGCAAATAGTTGACGATGAGATTCGACTGGCCTATGGCATCGTCCGATGACGTCACGCAGGTGCTACTTCCGGTCGTGCTCGAAGAGGGCGATGATGATGATGATAATGACGATGATGATGATGGTGGAAGGGAATTGGCCGACGTCGATTGTAAAGCTGACATCTGCGACGACGACGACGACGATGTCTGTGACGTCACGAGGCCGCCGCAATAACCTTGCCCGGGGTCGTCGTCGGTCTCGGCTGTCCGATTGGTTTCCAAGGCGACGGTTGTCAAGGACGCCGGGACTTCGTTGCCATCGACGACCGTCGAAGGAACCAGTTCAGTGGAAAGAGTCGGAAGGGATGGATCCTCACTGCACGTTGTCATCTGGAGACGATGATTATGATGATGATGACGATGATGATGATGAGGATGAGGATGAAGAAGATTATAATTGAATTATAATATAATTATAATGTCAGGTATCGTTATATTATTATACTCCATTTATTATTATAATACTGTGATTGTGAAGGAACATATTTTTTTTTCAACGACAACAACAACAACATTTATAGTTATCGTTAATAATAACAATAAAAATAATAATAATAACAATAATACTAATAACAACAATAATAATAATAATAATAATAATAATAATAATAATAATAATAATAAAGTTGTTAATGTTGTTGTTAATTTTTCGTCTCTAAAAATATTATGGAGCATAATTATGGAATAATTTCGCTAATAGGAAGCAATTACTAATTCATGAGCCTCTTTCATTAGGCTCCTCCCCCTTTGTGCTTCATTGTGTACCACCAAGGAGTCAGAATGGAGGGCATGTCAGAGGTCACCGAGGGATTAAGGGCTTCTGAATATTCATGACCTCTCGTGGGGTTAACCCGCGAGTTCTAGGAAAGACGATGATGATGACGACGAAGAAGGTATGATGACGATGATGGCGACGATAATAATAATAATAATAATAATAATAATAATAATAATAATAATAATAATAACGATGATGACGACGATGATGATGATGATGATGACGATGATGATTGCGGTGACGTGTTATGTCAACTTGAAATTGATTGATAAATATATATTTTCGTACAATTTCGTTCAATTCAGCAACTTATTAGATTATGTAACATGATACCAAAAGTCACTCGAGATTCAATGGGTTTAAAACTGGCCAATCATAGCGGATCATCGAGGAGAAACGTTTTAAATTTATGTGGCGCTACATTGGCTGCTCCAGAATCGAAGATGGCATTCATATAGAGCATAATCTGGACAACGTACGTTGCAAAAGCGGCGTTAGAAATCGCAGGCTCATGAAGGCCATATTTTCGAGTGGGACATTTGCAAAACAAGTGTTTATTATTAATAATAACATCATCGTCATCATCGTCATCATCATCATCACTGATAACGTCGATGTAATTGCTACTAATACATTAATTAGTATTGCATAATGAACAGAAATATATAAATATAAATATAAATACAAGAAACGTGAAATACTTTGGATTTAATGAAAAATCGAGAAAATTGCAAGAAATAATCATATTAGAAAATTTGGAAAACAAAAATTATGCAAAAGATTTCTTATTATTTTTTTATTATTTTCTGTTTTAATTTTTTTTAAAAATTATTTCAAATTAATTCCATTTCCAAAACAGAAACACTCGTCAGGCATCTTTAAAGCCATATAAAACGAGATGATCCAGTTAATCCATCATCATCGTCGTCATCAACATCATCGTCGTCGTCATCATCAACATCATCATCGTCGTCATCAACATCATCATCGTCATCATCAACATCATCATCATCATCATCATCATCATCATCATCATCATCGTCATCATCATCATCGTCATCATCATCGTCGTCATCAACATCATCATCGTCGTCATCCTCCTCATCTTGTCAGAGAAAATGAAACCTTGCGACGCTCGGAAAAGGATCCCTTGATCTTTTATTAACAAGGACACGGTCACGTGTTGACGAAGCTGCTTATTAATATTCATATGGTAATAATTATGATGAACATTTATTATTATTATTATCATTATTATTACTATTATTATTATTATTATTATTACTACTATTATTATTATTATTATTATTTATTATTATTATTATTTATTATTATTATTTTGTTTCATTAATCAATTGAATTCAATTTATAAAAATTCTTTTCCTTCTTAAATTTAAAAATAATTTTCGAATTTCTTCATTTAATTTAATTTAATTTTTATTCAAACGGATGAGAAAATGTTTCCTTTTTTCCTGCCTTACGCTTCATCCAATCAACTGCCTGAGATGCTGCTGCTGCTGCTGATGATGAGGATGAAGATGAAGATGATAATGAAGATGATGAGGATGAAGATGATGATGAAGATGATGACGAAGATGATGATGAAGATGATGAGGATGAAGATGATGATGAAGATGATGACGAAGATGATGATGATGATGCGCAGCCATAATAGCTTAATTCACTATCGCTTAAAGGAACGCATTGTTCCACCCTCGATCTGAACTGTCATCGTCGCCGTCGTCATCATCATCGTCATCATGAGAATCCACTCAGCATCTTGATAATAAAAGTCTATTGAGCCGTGAAAAGTGTGAAAAATCCTTGGTTCCCTTCTCCACTCATTTCTTCTGTTCACTCACTCACTCACTCACTCACTCACTCTCACTCACTCACTCACTCACTCACTCACTCACTCACTCACTCACTCACTCACTCACTCACTCACTCACTCACTCACTCACTCACTCACTCACTCACTCACTCACTCACTCACTCACTCACTCACTCACTCACTCACTCACTCACTCACTCACTCACTCACTCACTCACTCACTCACTCACTCACTCACTCACTCACTCACTCACTCACTCACTCACTCACTCACTCACTCACTCACTCACTCACTCACTCACTCACTCACTCACTCACTCACTCACTCACTCACTCACTCACTCACTCACTCACTCACTCACTCACTCACTCACTCACTCACTCACTCACTCACTCACTCGCTCGCTCTCCCCATCACCAACCCAAAGTAATTTTCGATATTGTAATTTTTTTTTCATTCCAACTTTATTGGAATCTTAATTTAATTAATATTGTTTTTATATTATTTGGTAATTATGGAAATAATAATGACTATTAATATTATAATTATACTATTTATTATAATTATAATATTATAGTTATATTAATTTTATTATCTCGACCGACTGGAACAATTATTCCATCGTTCAGATTTCAAAATGTGAAACTCAATCCAACTCTTAATAACATCATCGTCGTCGTCGTCGTCGTCTGTACATGACAGTACACGACATGTACTACATACTACCTTTTTAAAATTATTTATAATAATATTATATTATAATTGCATTAATATTATATTATAATATTATATATGTTATATTATAATTGCACTAATATTATATATTATAATTGCATTAATATTATATATTATATTATAATATTATATATATTATATTATAATTGCATTAATATTATATATTATAATAACAAACATCAAAAGAACAAACATCCGTAAACATGTCGAAACACCTTGAAAGTCAATTTCTCAAAGACCTGGTTACAGGAGGTTTAAAAAATATCTTAACACTTTTTATGACCTCATGTGGTTAATAATAACTTATTATTATTATTATTACTATTGTTGTTATTATTACTATTATTATTATTATTGTTATTATTATTGCTATTATAATTATTGCTATTATTATTATTACTATTGTTACTATTACTATTATTATTGTTGTTATTATTATTACTATTGAAGTTAAAAATACATGTAACTGATTTAATAAATTCAAAAATTATAGTTATAATAACTAAATTCTGAACGCTTATTTATTGTGAAAATGATTGTAATTTATAGTAATAATAATATTATTATAACAATATTATTATTTTATTATTATTATTTTAATAACAATATTATTATAACAATAATGGGCGTTATTATGCTCACCATTATCACTATTATTATTATTTTTATTATTATTATTAATTAATATTCCTCAACTTCCGGCATGAACGACATTTTGGATTCTTTCGTTGTAACAGTAAAATAAAAACATTATTTCCAGCAAAAATAAAAATAAAAATAAAAACGAACAAAAAAAACCCACAGAAAAACAAAGCATATTATTGGCTCCTGCAAACGCCGGTGTTGCCATGGCAATAATTCATTCGTATTTACGACGGCGTGACGTTCTTTGAGCTCAGCTCCCATCCTTCATGGTCCCCTCGGGGGTAGAGTCCTCCACCCCCTTTGCGAGGAAGGATGGGGAAAGGTAGGGTAGGTAGCCCTATCATGGGTAGTCGTGGCTTACCATGGCAGCGTCGTACTTATGTACTTGTACATTGCATTCCGTACTTATGGCTTTCCGTGGGTATCGCTTTCGGATCATAGAGGATGATTTAACTGAATGATTTTTGCAGGGTTGGGTAGAGTGGGTATGCACCCCAATCTCCCCGAGATGCCCGGATGAAACTCTGGAAGGGGGGTACTTGATGTCCGACGAATTAAGAATCCTTAACGATTTCCACAAACAATTGGATTTCATTCAGATTCAATTTCAATCGTTTCCGGCGTATTTTAGAATAAAATAAATCATTGTATTTTATTCATTTAATTTTAATTTATTTCTTGTAGATATTTTAAAAATCACATAAATGACAATAATTAATAAATACGATAATTGTGATTAAAAAAAAATAAATGTGATAATAAATATGATAACAATAATATTATTAATAAATAGATTTTTTTTTTCAAATATTTTAAATTTAAATTTTATTCATTAAATTCAAATTACAACCCTAACAATACCCCAACTACACCCCAACTCGTACCCAATTTAGCTACCCAACTTCATTCCACAACAACAACAGCAACAACAACAACAACAACGACAGCAACAACAACAACCGCAGCAGCAACAACAACAACAGCAACAACAACAACAACAACAACAACAGTAGCAACAACAACAGCAACAACAACAACAAAAATCTTTTTATTTTTTCCAGAAGGGATTTTTAATTCCACGGGAGTGAAAAACATTTCCTCGTTGAAGACAGGTGGAGACAGCGGCCAACATGACTCGTTTCTCGTTTTAAAATTTTAATTAGCTCCTCCTTCTCATTATGCTAATGACATGCACGACCGGATGTACGTTATATCTGGTAATAAATTAATGTCATTAACCTGACCTATTAATACTATTATAATATTCATGAACCATAACGACCGGATGTATGTTATATCTGGTAATAAATTAATGTAATTAACCTAGCCTATTAATATCATTATAATATTCATGAACCAGAACGACCGGATGTATGTTATATCTGGTAATAATTCTGGTAATAAATTAATGTCATTAACCTGACCTATTAATATCATTATAATATTCATGAACCTGGTGTTTTATATGGAATTTCCAAATGTAATGCAAATCTAATTATAATATAATATATAAATTAATAATAAATTATAATTATAATATATTATAATCATATTATAATATTTATACAAACATAATACCGCCAAGGTTGGGATTAAAATGATATTACATTATATTATATCATATTAATATTTTTGGATTTAAAATATATTAAACATATTTACAATTAACCTTATTAAAATATAATATAATTAACTATTATTATTATTATTATTATTATTATTATTATTATTATTATTATTATTATTATTATTATTATTATTATTATCATTATTATTATTATTATTATTATTATTATTATTCCATAGGAACAAAGCTTATACTCTGAGAATCTGAGAAGGAGTGTTGAACAAGTGTTAAGTCGGTCTGTTGACGTGAAAGTCGTGAGAAAGATTTGCAGGTCGGTCTTTAAAAATCACTTGTTAAGTCATTTTCTTTTTTTTTATTAAAAATAATTACTTTTTTTTTTCTGTTTTCTATTTTATTTATTTATTTTTTTTTTAGTATTTAATTTATAATAAACATATAATTATTTAATTATTTATTATTATATTTTAAATAATTTTAATTTATTATTTCATATGACGACAACATCTGCACTCTTGACGACTATGGGAACAACGATGATGACGACGACGACGACGACGATGTTGATGATGACGACGACGATGTTGATGACGACGACGACGATGATGATGATGATGACGACGACGATGTCGATGATGATGACAACGATGATGATGATGATGATGATGACGACGATGATGATGATGATGATGATAGTGACGATGGTGACAGCTGATGAGAATATGTTTCACTCCTTTGATAGCATCATGTGAAAATCTTGCATAAACAGAATTGTACCCTTTGAACTTAATTATTTTCTGTCTAAAGTCATAATATTTTGATTTGTTATTATATTTCATATAATATATAGTAATAATATTTTAATATTTTATTATATTATCATTTTAAATAAATATTATTGCTGTTATTATTAAGAGTAGTGCACAGGTAGGACTCTAATAAGAACACCCAAATTTAGGAAACCTCAAAAATAAATTATAAAATCATAGAAAGAAATAATAAAGTAGAAAAAAACAATTATTGAAATAATAATAATAATAATAATAATAATAATAATAATAATAATAATAATTTTGGGACAAAACTCGTCGTCCGTCGAGCGGAAAATCTTCTTTTTAAATCCGCATTTTTAGTTTTCTAAATTTTACATCCAGAGGTTCCATTCCATGACCCCGACCCTAATTTATGACCTTCGACCTATGACACAAGTTCACCGACCTCGAACTTCGACTCAACTTCGACCTCGACGTCGTGCACTTTAACTTTCTTTAACAAGAGAAACAATTTATTCGTTCATCGATTGATCTGCCTTGAAACAAATCTATTATCACAACTCGTGCCTTTAGCTTTTCGAACAGCTTTCAACAGCATCATCATCATCATCAACACGACCATCGTCGTCATCACTATCATCAACATCATCATCACCATCATCATTCTCATCGTCATCATCATCATCATCACCATCATCATTCTCATCGTCATCATCATCATCACCATCGCTTCTAAAAAATAAATTTTTTATCGAACCTTTTCCAGAGATAGCAGTTTAATTAATTTTTAATTTAAAACTGCACCCGTTGGGTGTACAGACCGTGATGCTGATGATGATGATGATGATGATTTCGATGATGCTGATGATGCTGATGATGATAGTGTCGATGATGATGATGATGATTTCGATGATGATGATGATGATAGTAGTGATGTCGATGACGAGT
>CM067533.1:8439655-8477155 GCA_034509925.1 Hirudinaria manillensis
ATCCGAACAATCGTCGCCATATTTCTCTCTCAAGTTGCAAATATTCTCGACGTTTATAGCCTCATTTATGATCTCCTTGGATTCCACGTCAACGCCGACCAGGCGACGCTTTAAGCGAAAATATTCCACGAATATTCCTTTGATTGTTTGTCGGGGATGGGTGCGTTCGTTTCTTCTTTGTTGCTGATTTTTTTTATTTTCATGTCAGAATTTTTTCTGTTCACCTTCTTTGCAGATCTACGTTTATCCTTTCCATGTATAATTCTTTCGTTGGCGTAAAAATTCTATAAACTGAAATACTGCTAAAAGAAAAAAAGAAAAAAAAAATAAAAAATAAAGGTGCATAAATTATAAAGACTCTAATTGGCGAGAGCTTTGTTAAGTAACCCGCACTGAAGACCTCGCCATAAAAAAAACACAAAACAAGGGGAGACATCACCACTCAATCTGCTTTAAAAGGGTAAAAAAAATGGGTTGATAAATGTTTTGTCGAACGACGAATGCAACGACAGACCCCATTAAGAGCTGGCGTGTCTTGGTAATAGTTCAGACATTTCTCCAGCGAAATTCTCTTCGATTCTCTCCGACTAGAATTTCTGGAAAAGCGTGAGAACATTGATAAGCACGAGATGTCTTAAAAATTCTAATAACGAAGGATCTTTCTTCCTGCAGACAGCTCGGCACCTCGGCTCAGGCAGGCGGACTGGCACAACTCGTGCCGGTCTGTAACCAAGTCAAAGATGGCTAATCGATTCCTCATTCGGGAGCTGTGCAAACAATTTAGAAGTGATAAAAGGATTCACATTTCAAAGGACTCAACGCAGTCATTTATAATCCAATCGCTGATGGAGACGAATAGCTGTAGCTGTAACGCTGATAAGCACGAACATGTCCGAGCTAAATTACGGAACGGCATTTGATGCATTTGTTCGACGGGCAATACGTGAGAAAGTCATCAGCAATCTAATAATTGTTGCAATAATTTCTAAATTGCAATTAACTTGGTGTACTTAATTAATGTTTTAACTCTTGGTGTTAATCAAGGCATTCCTGGATCACTGGAATGATTAAGCGCCTGGAAGGCTCAGACGATTATGATGATGATGATGATGTGCTCCATTCCTCTAAACAATCCATACTTGGCAATCCTTGAAAACATGAATAAACATCCTCTGATCCATGATTGATCACCAGGGTTGGTTGAATTTGTCAAGACTCATCACTTTCAGATGAATCAACCCAAAAACATTCCACAGATCTTTCAATCCTACCTTAAAAACTGTCAAAAGTCAAAACCTCAGTCAAAACGAAACCAATCTCTGAACATGGACTCCTGAAACTCGTGATTTTTAACGTTTGCAAACTAAAATGAAATAAATGACTGCACGGAGCCCAGGATTTGGGCACCATTGGATCGACCATCATATCACCAATGAACGGATATTTTATGCGCGCCAACGGACATCTAGAAGACAATGGACGACTGTAGTTCAACATTCACGACAACATCCGCCACGAGAAAGTCATCCTGGCGAGTTTATAGTAAACGATAAACGGTGAGAGTTTGAATTATAAATCGGACCTGCGAGAACGACGACCTTCAAGAGTCCTCTAACGTTTCTTCAAGACAAAACAAAAAAAACTAGTCTACGCGAGGTTCACAAATGACTGACAGATTCGTTGGCTCCTTCGTCACCTACCTAAAGCGGTGATTAGTAATCAGTCGATTATGAAAACAATCATCGACGGCCATCAAGGCCATTTCTGAGCCGGTCCCCTGAAGCCCAGAGACGGAGGCGGCACCCTCGGGGGCATGGGCCTGGGTCCCCTGAGCGGGGGAGGGGCGGCCTGAGCGGCCCTAGGGCCTGCGAACCTGGGATTCGGCGGAGGCCTCTGCGGCTGGCCCTGAGGCTCGAAATTCGAACCTCCCTCCGGTCTCTGCGGCCTGGCGACGTCTTTCCACTTGTCCATCATCTCGGCCGGGATCAGGGGCTGGGGACTGTCGCCCAGCAGGCTCCTCTGGGGTCTGTTCGGACCGGAACGAGGCCTGTCGTCGTTGCCTTCCTCCCAACGATTTCTGTGCGGCGTCCTCTCTTGGAACGCTCCCCTCTCCTTGCTCCTGCTTCGATCCCGTCTGCCGTCGTTCCACCTCCTGTCGTCTCGGCCGCCGTCCCTGCCGGGGCCCCTGCGGTCGTCGTGCCTCCCCCTACCCCTGGGCCCGAAGGGACCCCTGTCGGGCGACCTTCTGCCCGGCCTGTCGTCCCGTCTGAACCATCCGTCGTCGTCCCTGCCCCTGCCGCGGTGCCCGTCGAAAGGCTCCCTTCTCGAGTTCCTGTCCGATCTCCAGTCCTCCCTTCTATCCCCGAAGCGATCCTCTCCGTCTCTGATGTTGAAGTGCTCCTCCCTCGACACGGGGTTCTGGTAGTCATATCTGGAGGTGAAGGTAAAACAACAGTGTAGATAATAATAATGTTGTAAAATAATTTAATTATTTTAAGGATGGTTACAATCACTGACTACTTTCAAACTGAAACTATTCCATTCATCCAAACAAATTATTACAACCATTATTATTATTATTATTTGTATGAAAGATGCAAAGCCAATAACAATCCACAAACAGATGTACCTCAGTAGTAATCCTATGTCAATCAAGTATTAAATAATCAGAAACATTGTCGTGGAATTTCAAAAGATGAAACAAATGGGCACCTGTCTTCTTCACGACCACCCCTCCCGTCTCCGTCTCTCGGGTGGTTACCCGACCGGATGTCCACGTCCCCGGGGCCGAGCATCCCCGGCCCGTCGTCCCCGAAGCCGCCCTGCCTGTCGGGGTTCCAGTGCTGCTCCTGGTGAGACGACAAGAGATTCGGAGGAGGCCGATTGAAGTCCGCCTGCACGGGAGGAAACGAGGGTGGAGGCTGGGAAAGGTCAGGGACAGAGAAGGACTGGTTTGGCCCCGCTTCCGACGGAGTCTGCAAGAGACCCTGCGAGCCCGGCATCCTCAGTCTCCCGTCCCAACCCTCATAGGGGTCCTGGGGCATGGTCAACTGGGATGGGCCTGGCATGGTGGGAGGCGGGACTCCGGTTGGAGGAGGGAGCGACTGGAAATTCTGAGTTTGGCCCATCTGGTCTTGCTGAGGGTAGCCTTTAAAATGGCAAGCATGTTCAGTTATTAGTGACTCCAAGCCGTTATATTTAGGGTTAGGGTTATTCTGACATGTTCAATGTTGACTGTATATGAAAATTGCTTAAAAATAGTTTTAGAACTAAAAGTAGAACTTAATAAAAATGTAAATGGGATGGTATTTTTCAAAAAGAATCTTTACCCATCATGTTGTTGTTGAATCCCTGGTGATGTTGTTGTTGCTGTTGGTGGTGATGCTCGAGGTAATTGTAGTTTGCCTCTGCGCCAATATTTTGAACCTGACCCAATGACCTTATGTCAGCAGACGAGTTTTCCAAATGGGACTGTGCATGCATTTTAAAGCAAATAAACTAAAATAAACTTACAGCTTAATCTCACGTTAATCAATGATACCAGTTATCGATTATTTGTTGTTGTTGTTTGGCAAGTAACAAGCACCTTATCAACAACAACAACAACATGTAAATAGATTAATTATAATCATTATCACTCCCCTTACCTGATTCTCCCACATCCTCAGGTGCTTATTGTCTTGGTTCTGATCACTATCAGGACCGACGGGTCTCTTGCGAGACGGCAGTTTGGCCCTGGCCTCGTCACCATACCTACGAATGACAAACGTTGTTAAACAATTAACTTCTCTATCACTACCATCATCATCACCACCACTACCATCACCATTTCATCACCACCACAACCATCATCATCATCATCGTCGTAGGAAGCAGAGACTCACTGCCTGACGACTTCATTGGCGTCCTGCTGATCGAGTTCAATCCAGACGACATCGTCCACGTATTCATCGCGTATGTCAGGCAATGAGTAGTTGAACTTCATCTCGAGCACAGCATCCTCGGGGACGAGCTTCCCTGGATGGCGAAGAATGAATGAACGAATGAATGAATGAATGAATGAACGAACGAACGAGTGAATGAATGAATGAATTAACAAGAGTCCGCTGCAGGGATGGTTCGACCCAAACCAGTCCAAAAATTTAATATAATGTTAATAAGTCAGTACATAATTATATCATGTTTATAAACTAATTATATTGTATTTATAAATCATATAATAGTCGTGAATATAAAATTTTTTTTCTTTCGAAAGTGCCACCCACCCATTCAAAAATTTGACCCCACACCTACCCACCTACCGACCCAACCACCCACCCATAAATCCTACCCCACACCCACCGTCCTCGAAGGTCCTCTTCCACTCCCTCCTCTTGAGTTCGTCATCATCCGGTTGAACGACAGCGCAGATCCTCTTGAATCCGGCAAAGTACTTCATCTTCCTCTTGCGCGCCGATGCGTAGACGTTCGTCTGGTCCAATATGTAGTTTCGACGCCTTTTGCCGGCTGCCACCAGGAAAGGTCATAGGTTAAAAGATGAGATGATGTGCTGTTGTTGTTGTTGTCATTGATTGTTATGATTTCATGGTGCGAGCATCTTATTCATAGGCTATGATGGTCATGATGATGATGATGAGTAGGAATTTGAAAGCAGATGATGATGGTGATGCTGGTGGTAGCGTGAGTGTTTTCTCTTGACAACTCGGGTATAATGAAGATAGTATGGTTATGTAATGCAATTTATTCTTGTCATCAACATAAGACTATCTTATTAATTAACATATCCCCCACTAATTAACATATTACCTACTAATTAACACATTCCCTATTAATTAACATATTTAATATTAATTAACACCTACAATTGGCAGTTATTTTTAAAACAATGCATTCAAACCGACCAATGACAAAGAGCTTGTTAAGACAGGAGGTGGCCTTCTGTATGAGAACCTCCCACCGGCCGTGGTAGTTGTTCCTCCTGGGAAGTCCCATGACCTTCATCTTGTCGATGAGCGTGTCAGTTCCGATGATGTTGTAGCACTTGTCCGGATTCTCCCGCAACATCTTCAGACCCCAGTTGGTCTTGCCGGCTCCGGGCAACCCCACGATCATTATCATCTGGCGAGAAGGGCCGTGATTGCGGTCATTATGCATTCGTAAAGGATTAACAGTCGCAGAGGTGGTGCATCCACCAAGAAGGTGATATTCAAAATGGCTTTATGCTTATAAAATCTTTAAACTCTTATTCTTTTGGACTTCAAAGAAACCGCGTTTTTGACTTAAACTCACTTCACAATCTGCCTTCCTCTTCGGGGCCACGGATCCTCTGATCCTGTTCTGAAGGTAGTCAATGAAGACGTAGCCCATGTTCAGATGCTGATTGCACCAGGGAGCCTGCTGTCCAAAGTTCACCTCAAACCTGAGGAGGCAGGAATTCAAGATTATTTTCAAGTTAGTTATGTTTTAAGAATTACTGGAAAAAATTGAAGCTCAAGCTAAGCAAATGTGAAGCAATAATTACCTCATTAAAATAATTTAATGTATAACTTGATATAATATAACCAAATGCTAACATTATCCATCATCATCAGCAGCAGCAGCATTCTCAAGACACATATGATTGAGAGAAACAAAGCATCAGTCTGACATTTTACAAAATAGATTAAACTCAGACACATTTCAATCAAAGCCACCTGCAATTCTTGGACAGTATGTGAGGGAAGAGAGCCCTTTCCGGGCATCCGACCTTGAAGCCCCACAAGGGGGCGGCCACTCCCAACCAACGACCGTTCTTGGTGAAGGAGATGGTAGGAGGCCTCGACTCCAGATCCAGGAGGGCCGCAACCACGTCCCCGATGGCATAGGGCTCGCCGTAAGCCGCGAACTTGTTGTTGGTGGAAAACCTCCCCGTGCCTCCGTAACCCCAGGAGTCCATCTCCTCGCCTGGAAGAAGCGAGAGCGAAGGGGTATTCACGGCTGCCCGAGGACTCGACGGACGAGCGAGTTAATTATTTAACGATTATTAAAAATGTTTAAAAGCGAATTATTTTAAATTGATTGAAAATCATTTATAATTTATAAAATTACGTCGATTGTTAAATTGTTAAAAATATTAAATTTCATCAAGAAATGAATTATTATAAAAAAAAAGGTGGTGGGTTTGTGGTTGGAAAATGGCATGACTGCGATTAGAATATAAATGTTCTATGGTGCTATGAAAATATAAAATAATGAGATGATGATGATGATGATGACAAAACATGATGACTGAATGAAGATGAAGCAAAACGAGATCACACGCATGATCACACACTTCAGCAAAATGATGACATCCAGCAAAGGACAAGGATTTGATCACGAATTAATAATTGAATTAAATAATTTAAAAAAAAAATAAGAAGAACAAATCTAAAAAAAAAGGGTGAACGACGCCAAACCACATTTCCATATCTCAGGGAGGTGGAGAAATGCTTTGCAGATCAATTAAAAAATGTCACCAAGTGCTTTCTGAAATGTCACTGAGTGCTTTCTGGGCATCAAATGAGCACCTCAAAATGGTCAAATTGAATTATGAGAGAAAAACAATCGCTCTCAAAATGTGATAATGAATATGAACCAAGGTGTCACCAATCAAGTACAAACATCATCATCATCACCACAGGATTTCAGACAACATGTCCACCCCAATTTCAAGCAATATCCTCAGATCTATTTGAAGACTCTTGAAATAGTTCAACAACAACCGTCGATGAACGTGCAATAAGTATGAAACAATAATTAGTAAATAAATTAAGGAATCCATGGAAACAATACATTGAAGATGAAATTGATGACTGCATCTTGATTGACAACGCAAATCAATGCCGTCGGAAAGTAAAATGACAAACAATCGAAGGATCGGAGCATCTCAGCTGCGACAAAATGATGACTCAAAAAGTCCTTCAAAGGCGTGTCTTAATCGCCAGAAGAACACAGAGGCATGGTGGCTACAGGCTACAGGATCACAAACCGGATGGTCACTCGCAACGCTCAGTCGTCGCATCTTTCCGACAGATGCCCTACAGCCTGCTATTAAGACTCATAAAAGTTGCCTTGGCAACTGATGGTAAACATGGGATTCGTGGACGGAAATTTCAGTCTATCATTGGAACTATCTATCGTCTGATAATCACAAAAACAATGCTATGAAAACAACACAAAATACACGTTCAGCCGGTCCAACGTCACATTCAGTCCAATGTTGTCTCATAATTGAAAAGGAGAATTTAAATTCTAAATGTAATTTTTTTAAATGTAAATAGAAGCATAAATTAAGGATTCCATGTCAAAATGGTGGTTGGGTCACATAAATTAAGAGAAATGGTGAAAGCTTATTGGTCAAAATAGTGGGTCAGACGAACATAACATAACATAACATAATAAAATTATTTGCATAACAAAGTTATCTAAAATGCATGTTTATCACATGATAATAAAAATTTAATTAAAAACAATGCAATAATGAAAGATTCAATAAACAAATATAAACACTAAAACCAGCATAAATACCAAGTTGTTGACAAAAAGAAATGACAGAATGATAAAAGTTTAATCGATGATGATGATGATGATGATAGTCAATTGGACTCAGGTAGGTTCCTCAACAGGTGTACAGCTGCTTCTCAAACATCTTTGACACATCACAGGAATGGTGCATTCAGTGCACCACAACAACACTCCAACACCACACAGATACACACACACACATGCTACAACCATCACAAACCCATATCCTGTTCCCAAAATGGCTGCAGACCAGAGGGACGGACAGACCAACGGATGGAAGGAACGAGCGAGCGAAGGATGAAACGACGGATGAAAAACGAAATAACTTATTCCGAAGGTCCCCCTAAAGGCGGCAGGACCGTAAATCGTGTACCTAATTGGAGACTGGAGCGATCCGCGGACCATCCGATCCTCAAGAGGTGAGGATTACTTTCCGTATGGTCATCCCCAAAGTCTGCTTTTAAATTTTCCAATATTCGCACCTCATAAAAGACCTGCATTGGAGGAGGGTTTTCCGAACATTAGGATAACGATTTTTCTTCAGCTCGTGATAATAATAATAATGATGATAATAATAATAATAATAATAATCTGTAATAATTATTAGTAATTAAAATAAATACATTATCATCGTAGTCAATCCATTTTGCATGGAATATCTTCAATATCAGTGATAAGCAATAGAACTGGCATCAATCAATAGAATGAACTTGTTAACAATAACAAATTTATTAAATAATATCAAGCCATAACACAAATAGAGAAGCCTTTGGAGAACATTTGTGGCTTCCAATCTCCGAGGACCAGAAGAAAATGCTCGTAATTCGTCACCGAATTGACGTTCATCAATGTTATTTATAGTTAACTATTAACTTGTTAAAGCATAAATAATAAATAATTAAGTTGTTAAAGAATAAACGAATTTAAAATAATTTGAGCTCAAAATTTGTCTTTGAAATTGAATGAAATAGGAACGTGGAATCAGAAAGTACCCTTAAGAGACTGACATCCACTTTTGAGTCTGCGATCCCACGTTCAGAGGATCGGAAAGGAAATCTCAGAACCGATTTCAATTTTCAGAGTTTTAATCGATTAACTAATAATATTTAATTATTTAATAATAATTAAATTTAATAATATTTAATTAAACGTCAAAGTCCATTAAAATGTTTCAAAAATGTTTTTCTTTTTCGAAATAATACTCTGAAATCTGTTCATATTTTTATAATAAAATCATCTGATTCTCTTCAACTGACTTTTCTTCTGTTATTTGCTTTTAGTTCTCAAAATAATATTATCCTCAACGTTATTCTTGAGATTATTATTATTATCATTATTATCATTATTATTATTATTATTTGCATGTTTATAATTCTTAAATAACACTTAAAGCTTTCAGACCAATATGTCTGTTTGCCTGTTGTGGCTTTGGAAAATCCAGTGTGGTGCTTACGTGTTCATAGGATCCATTTTGATCAATGAAAAATTCCAATTATCACTCAGTCATACAAGATTGGACCTTAGATTTTAAATTAAACCCCGTGCTAAACAAAATCTTGGGACTGATGACAACTCTGTCAAGCAATGCAGTCAGATATGGCAGCAAATTAATACTTAATAAATTAACTAAAAATAACTCATAATGTAATAATAATAATAATAATAATAATAATAATAACATTAATATTAATAAATAATTTACATTCACAGAATAATTCAAAGTTTCACAATTTAATAATTCACAAAAGAGTGTCGTTTGAATACCTTTCCTGTTGAAACCCCATGAGTGGCTCTGACACCCGCCCAGCAGAAGCAAAACCCAGGAGGGTCCGTGACATTCTTGGCCTCGTAGCTGCAAGACGACTTGAGTCATTATCACCGTGGCAACATTAAAACTTCAGGTACTTATTTATGATTTTTAAATTCCACACCACAGTTTCCGAACTGACCCGGATTTTGCAATTTCCAAGTGAAGGTCGGAGTTGAAAAAGTCGAGAGAAGTCCTCTGGGGATCCACCAGCGGCTGGTCCGGATCGACGTCCTGGTCTTGCGCCTCGTGCATCACCTGAACGGGGGCCAACTGGGGCACGGGCTTTCCCGGAGGCGCCAGCAGGGCCGGGGGTCGAGCCTGTTGGAGAGCATGCACGTCGGCCGGGAGATTGCCGGTCCCCACGGGAATGACAGGGCCTCTGGGAGGAGGGACCCCCATGCCGTGGTAGTTGGCCCTTACCTGGCTCAAGTAATTCTGAGAAGAGGGAATGGATATTTTAAATACAATTATTTGAAAAAATAAACCCTGGGATTATAGAAACACATATACACATGAATATTACAGAAAGTCATAACAATTTTGAATACCTGTACTTCTGCAGATAAAGAGGAAAGAGCTGATCCCAGATTGTTGTTTGAACCTGCTTCGGGGAATTGCACATTTTAGAGCAAAACTTTACCAAATCTTTGTTTTTTTTTACATTTAGAATTGTTCCAAATACCTGCTGATACATTGGCGTTGAGAGTGGGAGGATTGAATGCTAGCATATTCTGTGGAGGCTGAGGTTGGTTTGGAACCATGTTATTGGGTGGTAATACTAACATAGGCGGTGCATTCGGCCCCATAAACCTTGGAACAGCAGTATCTGGCATCATTTGGGCAGGTGGTAGGAGAGGCCTTGTGGGAAGGCTAAGTGGTTGGGTCAACAAAGATGGGAGTTTATTCTCTGTTGAAGCCGGACCGGGCATAAAAGATGGTCTGAACATGGGGAAACTCATGTTATTCTGTAAATATTTAATATTTTGTTCAAGTCCGACTTTTCAATTTATTGATGAAGCCAAGCCAAAGGCTTATACGGTAAGTCAATTTAACTTATTGAACCATTCAAACTAGACATATCCTTGCCAGTAATTGCATTACTACACCTTTATTAATACTGGACCAAAAATTATCCGTACCCAATCTTTTCTTTAGGACGCTTCTAACGCAAACAAGTCTTCCTATAGACAAAAAAACACTCATTTTTCATGGCGAATAAGATTATGAAACTTAAGTTTTTTTTTTAATGAATGTAAAACTTTTAAATTTTACAATTTTGGTAATAAGCAATTTTTACTTGATTACAAGCAGTAATTTAACATCACAATCAGAAATTTTAAATAAAAGAATGAGTTAAACATGCGTTGTGTAATTAAATACATTGTTTGTTATTTCTACATCATATTACAAAACCTTATTGCACAAATATTCTCTAAGAATTAATGTTTATTCATCGTTGCTTATTGTGGTCGACATATTGAATATTCATATAGATTCTCGTTTCTCCTTCGAAAAAGTAAATAATCTTTAGGGTTTGTGGGCCACGATTTATTGAGTCCACGTTTTGCTTGCTTGCAAATATTTCTTAATGACTGTCGACGAATGATATCGGCGACCAACAGATTGTTTCGCTATATAATATTCATCGAAAATTAATATTCAACATGGCTTCAATACCAGGTTAGTGTCATATATTCATACGATAATATCGGCCGATCAGCTGCCACATAGCCTATCTTTTCTTGATGTGCTTTGTCGGTGGACTATTGTTGAATCATTTGTCAGACGTGGCAGTTTTATTATTTAGATATTTTTTTATTCATGACAATCTCTTTTTTTGTGCTTTTGGCATGGAGATCACCAGACACACGTTCAAAATTAAATTCTACATTTTACAATCTTAGAATTTCCTTTCTCTTTTAAACAAATTCTTTCTTTACCTCCAATTTACCTCGAAACTTGGTTGAATTTTCAATTATTCTTTTTTGCCCAATTAATGTCTTATCATTTAATCATCAAGATGTCTGAGATGAAATGAAACCATGTAGAGACCCACATGGTAAAGGTGCTGGATCAGATCAGACCACCAAATGAAGTTGTCAAGTGCAAAATACTAACTAGTTGCCTTATACATAAGCACAACTGACAAACACTTGATATGGTCTCAATGTATTAAAATAAAAATAATTTAATAAAATAATTAAAATAAAATACAACATTGGCATGTTGCCACCATGCTTCAACATTGAACAACCAGACATCCTCCTCATTAAAATTCAAAGTCCTCATTATCACTCCACTTCATTAATATTCAATGAGATTCTCTGAGGTCATTTGCATAGCTCAAAATGTCCTTGATGCATTAACATATATAAACTGTTTTTCCATTCGTTAATATTTCATGGATGTACATGCTTAATAGTTCTTGTAAGATTTTTTAAAAGAAAAAAAACTTTTATTAATAATGGCAGCTAATTAATTATTCATGTACATTGAATATTAAAATATTATAATTAGATTCTTCATTAATATGTTCTTCAACAATTACTTTTTCTCAGGAAAGGAGAACAAGTTGGATCAGAACAGCGCATCCAGCATCACAAACCAGCAGATCAATTTGGTGAATTTATTTGATTTGTTTTGTTATTTTTATTTGAGTAAATACGTTCCGTTCGTCCATCTTGTTTGCTCGTCAGGTGATGTGATGGACAGACAGATGCATGAAATGTTGAATATGCTAATCAGAATTAAATGCCATGCATATGGTTAAATTCACTAATTTACTTTATTTGTTATCACGTAAATTATAAACGTTTTGTTTGTTAAATTTATGAACTTAAATGCGATATTTAGTAATATTAATTAATTAAATATTTATCAATATTAATTAATTAAATAATATTAATTTAAAATATAATTTTATTTGCAATGGATGGCTCATTTCAATGCTGACAGTTACCATCATCATCACCACCACCATCATCATCACCATCATCATCAATTGTTTCCTCATTGAATAAATAATGGTTAGCATAAATAAGGTGGGAGGCATGATTATGCATAACGACCCTCAGAGACCATTTGATCTCGCGACCTGCTTCTGCTTGTGGTGTTTGCCAGAACAGTTCGTTTGGTTTGTTAACGAACCTCAGAGTTCAAGGTTCAAATGGCTGTTGAGTTGCCACTGTGGCTTTGTTTAATTATTAATTATTCAGTTGATCTGTTTGATGATGATGATGATGATGACAGTGATGAGGATGATGATGGCATGGTTGAGGACTGTTATCAGGAGATGATGATGTGATCTTACAAATGACCTTGAAATTTTTTTCATACACATGGGACACTTATGATTATGCAAATTTCAAAACCCCTCAAATTTAAAGTAAAACATCAATATTAATTATGAATTTTCCTTTTTATAATTACAAATTATCCTTTCAAAAATAATAATAATAATAATGATAATAATAATCACTAAAATTGGTCGATAAAATTAAAGCAAAAGTCTATTACAAAATCACAGCAGAAGTTTCGTGACGCTAAAAACCATCTTCTGATATTACTTAATCAATTGAAGCAATAAATAATCATTGGTTATGTTTTATTATCATTTATTGATTACTAAATATAATCAAATATCTCTGAATGTGCGCTCACATGACTTCTAACGACACGCATTCATTGGCAGATGAGCCTCCTGTCGAATTCCCTGCCCTCCCTAAAACTGCCGGCCCACTCCTCGTCGGCCATGGGATTGGCCGGAGATCAGAAAGGTCAAGGTCAGAATGCGAGTCTCATACAACAACAGCAGCAGCAACAACTTCAACTCCAGCAACTACAGCAGACGGCCGCACTGACGCCTGCCTTTCTTCTCCAGGCCGCAGGAGGTCAACAACAGTACATCCAGGTGAGTTCCACTTGCTCTGCCGATGCTCTTCAGAAGGTTTTGGTTGATTGCTTTTTCTTTGTTTCTTTCCATTGTTTTGTTAATGGTCATTTTATTTATTTATTAATAACTGGGTTTGTAGAAGTTATTAATTTGGGGTTTTTTTTGTGGTTACTGTCATTATTATTCCTTAGGTAGTGTTTAATGCATCAGAATCATATAATAATAATATTAATAGTAATAATAATAATAATAGAGAAGAAGAATGATTATAATAAATAATATATAGTTATAGCTCGGTATGATATCAATCTCTTATCTCTTTATGAGTTAATTGAAATATGACCATTTTGTTATATTCCAACATGTGGTTGCCTGAAAACCATGAAACCAGGCTACATTACAACACTAATGGTAGAAACAGATGTTTAATTCACTTAACAGAAATTAATATTTCTCTGACTTAATTACAATTTAAATTAACTTTTTTTGTCATTTATTCTTTCATTCATTCATTCATTTGTTTGTAACTTATGTAATCTAGAATAATTTATGCAATCTATTCTGTCAAAATAAACACGGACTATAGACTGAACTTAATGCTAATGAGCTTCACGTTTATTCATCGCTCAGGTGCCCATCAACCTGGCTGCCCAGGGAATCCAATTGGCCAATTCGGCACAGGACCTCAACCTCCTCCAGATGCAATTGAACCAGCAGAACAAACAACTACAACTCCAGGTGAGCACTTGAGTTCCATCGTTTTCATCTCCGAGGTACTTCTGGAGATGATGACGACGACGATGATGATGATCCATGTAATTTATTACATTACGTGACGTTGTGCGATTCTCTTGAAATGCAATTAATTAATTAATTTAATCGTCTCATTAATATTCGCAGGACATAATTGCAACCGGCAGGACATAAACGAACAGTGGTCATTAATTGTTAATTTCGTTTCTCTAAATTGGTTTCACAGGATCAGCTGGCCATGTTAGCCAAGCAGCAGTTACAGATGCCGGCAGCCTCGTCTCCCACTCCTCCGTCTTCCTCCTCCTCGTCGAATTCGACGACGACTCAGCTTCCCCCAATGTCTCTCTTCTCGAACGCCGTCCTCTCGAACCTCTCGAAGATTTTAAACCCGGCCCCCGTCGGCTCCTCGGAGTCGAACAAGGTCGGCAACGGAGGCTCTGCCAACGACATCCTGTCCGCCCTCTCGGGCAAGGCGCAGGCCCCGCTCTCCATCTTCCCCCAGGCCATGCTGGTGCCGGCTCCCTTCTTGACCGCGACCTCGACCGGTACCTTATCCCAGCAGAGTGCAGTCCAACCACAGGTATTCTTGATCAACCCTGCGACCTTTCAACAGCCCCTACTCTTGTCCACTGGCCAGGTGGGTGGTTGTGAACGGTGGGCCGCATCGCCCGGGGGGCTTTGATTTCCCCCGTTCGTGAGGTCGCTTTGCGAATCGGCCCCGGTCGGCAGAGTTTATTTTCGTAAGATGCATCAACGCATTTAATCTTTCCTATTCTAACGTCGTCGACGGAGTCTTCTCTCGATCACGTTTTTTGGTGTATGATTCCGACAGCTACTGCCTCCGAGCATACTCCTCAATCCGGAAGCTTCCCTCGCGCTGAACCAGGACGCCCTCGCCAAACTGGCAGGTCAGCAGCAACAACAACAGCAGCAGCAATCGCAACAGACGTCTCTGAAGGCGTCTGTCGGCTCGGCGATCGCGACGTCGTCAATTCAGCTCGGTTCTGCAAAAGACAAGACGATCACCGCTCAGCTGGGTTCGCTTTTAAACCAGCAGACCCCCGTCGCCATCAAGTGCGACATCAAGAAGGATGTCGCGGACTCCGAGCACGGCCTCGGCAACTCCCTGAAGCGGCCCGTCGCCGTGACGACGCAGTATTCGAAGCTGGCCATTCCGGAAGTGAGAGCCGAGAGATTTTGGCGACGATGACTTTGGCGGCAGAAGGATCGATTCTTTATAAAGTTTGGCTGGATGGCAGTTTATGAGGTGCTTTGGTCCTTGAGATGAGCCCGCCCAAGCTGGGTTGCGAACACCACACCATAGGGGGGGGTTCTAGAGTAGATCCTTCTGTGTAGATCGATACATAGGATGATTGAATGAACTTTTTCAAGCAATAGTAAGTTGCACAACTTGTGATTCGCTTATGGAATCCCATGGATTCGCATCATTTTTCACAGCCCAATGCCTCGTTCCTTACCATTCCTGTTCTGGAAGACAAACATTCTTTGACTTTGCAACCTCAGCCTTAAGGATTTCCATAAATTTTTTTCCTGAGCATTGTTTTCGCGTCTGTTATTTGTCGTCGTTTTCATGCTGTTGCCTCATTCGTAAACGATTATAAATTTATAAATTTCTGTCGGAAACTGAATTAGAAGTTGCTGTTGTTGTTGGTGGTGGTGTTGCGATTCATCTTGAGTGATTTCTAGGATCTGAAGAGACCGCTCTCACCGTGACGTCTATTGCCCAATCATAATATGCTTGATTATTATGGCGGTGATGATGATGATGATGAATGGAAACAGTACATAATCACAGTAATAAGGTCCATGAATGAGTTGCATAGCATTCCAACTTATTACAAACTAAGTACTAAGTAATGCTGTTGTTGTTGTTGTTGTGAAGTAGGATAGTAATGTAATGTAGTTGTTTTTAATTAAGCCTGAAGATGGAGTCGAGTTGGAAGATTTGGAAAAGTTCGCAAAGTCGTTCAAAAGGCGGAGGATCGAAATGGGTTTGTTTTTTGGCAGTTTTTTTTTTTAAAGTTTATTTCTGGTTTTGCTATGGCTCGTCCGAGACTTGGGAAGCAAGATATCTGAGTGAAGAAAAATAATTAATTAATTGATTGTTAAAATTTAAAAAGTTAAGATAATAATCAAAGCAAAGAAACGACAAGCAATGATGCTCTTAAACCATGAAGTAATAAAGCAGACGCTATTTATAGACTTTACTGAGAACCCACCTCTCGATTGGTCCGCCATCTTTGATGGCTTCCGAGGCCGAACCAAAATGATTTTGACTAAAGACACGTGCCTCACTGCACTTAACTCGTCGTTCTTTCTTCCTCCCGAAGGCTACACCCAGGGAGACGTGGGGTCAGCCATGGGCAAGTTGTACAGCAGTGACTTCAGTCAGACGACAATATCTCGCTTTGAAGCTCTCAATCTTAGCTTCAAGAACATGTGCAAACTGAAGCCGCTCCTGGAACTGTGGCTTGAAGATGCAGACGACAGGTGGGCGAGGAAAGATTTGTGATGTTTTGGATACGTTTGGAAGGCCGTATTTGTATTGCCATCTTTAGTTTATGTCATTATTGTTGTTATTATTATTATTATTATTATGCAATTATGCCATGTGATTTTTTAACTGGTTCGGGTTATGGTTGTTTTTAACTGCTCCGAGTTGTTAATCTTTAACTTAATAATAATATTATCATTACAATGATAATTTGCAATAAAGCATAGATAATCATAATAATCTATTATAATATTATTATCATTATTATTATTGAATTTTAATTAATTAGTCAATAAATTTAATAATCATCAAGTACCCGATTGCAATTGCTTGCCAGGATGAGGAGCCAGGACGACCGAGGGGAGGGTCAGGAGAACGACGCTGGGGCGTTGTCACGGCGACGGAAGAAGAGGACGAGCATCGAGCCGAGCATTCGACTGACGCTCGAGAAGATTTTCCTGCAGAACTCGAAGCCGAACTCCGATGAAATCTCGCAGGTCGCGCAGAACCTCAAGATGGAGAAGGAGGTTCGGGAGTGAAATGATTCTTTTATTTATTTATTTATTTATTTTCTGATTCTCCAAAACTGTTGTTGTTGCTGTTGTTGTTGTTGTTGGTGGTGGAATATCAAAGGACAAGAAACAGATAAGTCTGAGTTGTCTTAACTTAGGTCTTGTTCTTGACAATGGAGAATAATAATAATTGTGATATGCTGATGATGATGATGATGATAATGACATTGGTGTTGATGACGATGATGCTCACCATCCATTTCAATTTCGCCCAGGTGGTGAGGGTGTGGTTTTGCAACCGACGTCAAAAGGAGAAGAGAATCAACCCACCGTCCTCTGCCAACTCCTCCCTGCTCCTCTCCTCCTACGACGAGAGCGACCTCCGTCTCAACCAGAGTGCCGGCAGCGCCGGGCTGCTGGGATCCGCCGGCACTCCGCTGACCTCCGGCGGAGGAAACTTTTCCGGCAACGTTTCCGTGTCGTCCGCCCCGGTGGCTCGGGAGATTGCCATCGTGTCCGTCAGTTCACCTTCGCCGGTCCCCGGTTCTCAGGGACTTTTTTTCAAAAAGGAGGAGGTGCGTAGCACTCCGCCGTCGAACATCTTCTGATGACTTCCTGACTGCTCGGTCAGAAGAGAGAAAAAAAAATCATTAAAGAAAAATAGTCGATTGATCGATTGATGATGATGATGATCAATCGATCAATCAATTCATTCATCTGTCTGACCCTCTCAACGATAAATTCACATTACGTTATTATGTTCAATTCCTTCGTTTTCAATTCCTTCACGCTTGTCGTGTAGAGTGTGATGATGACGATGATGATGATGATGAAGATGATGAAGATGAAGAGTGAATCTGAATAAAAACTTGTCTGCTTACCGACGTATTCAATGTGTATACATTTGTTACGCCTCGTTTTGCAACTTGTACAGTTGTTATTGGCATACAATTTTAAAAATGTTTAAAACTTGCGTTTCATGACTTGTCTGTAAATATACAGGGTTGAGTATTTTACTGATTTTAAATTTTATCTTTTAAATTGTAGTCCTGAAACATTGAACAGATAGCTTTCTAATTGCTTATTTTATTTTTTTTTAAGCCAGTGAAATCTAATCTGTAATTTACGAATTAGTGTTTGACAGGGTTTGTAATTTGGAGGAGCAAAACAACTGTGGAACTGTGATCTTGTTACTAATGTCAGCCATGCCTTAATCGATTCGTTTGCTACTTCTATATTTTGTTTTAAAATGAAAAGGGATGTTATGGCCCTGCATCGGAGGTCTCAATGTGTGCTAGGTATTTGCCTCGAGCTTTCTAGGCTTTTAGGTCTGGATGTTCAAAGCTTTGAACGAATTTAATGCATTTTTATTGTTTAACTTAAAAGAAGTCAACACGAAGGAAGGGGAACCGTCAGACTGGTTAAGATGCGTTTGCAGCGGATACAATTCTACGTTTGAATGTTAGCTAGTGCTAGGTTCTCGGCGTGATGAGGTGCGCGTTACTTAACGGGATTATCTAAAGTAAGCCAGTAATTTTGCGATTAAGATGCGGATGATGGTAGGATTTCAGAGCCTCTTTGAGTAATTTTTTCGAGAGCAGGCTGAAGTAGGTTATAAATGTGTAATACTCTGCATAATATCTAAGAAATTATTAAGTAAAAATATTGTTTTAAATTTTTTAGCTTTTACTTTTAACAAGCGATAATGCAATTTAACGACTTTCCATATCTACACTTCTAGACATTTTCCTGCGTTCACTATTCAGGTCACGTGATCGCGTTTTTTTGATGGCGACTGGGAGTTGGTTTTTGGACCTTTTGCCGTGAGATAATTAACAATCACCTAACTTTCGTTCAAGTTCGATATTTGCATTTACTGCTTTGTGCAAAGTGAGTTTTCTAGCTACGTTTTTTTAACAACGCTTAGCGGCCGACCTTCCTCAAGGAACTTTCTCGCTTGCCTTTGACAATTTCACAATTAGAATGATTGTCGGCGGTTCCCACCGATTCGAGTTTGAAGTCTAATGGCAGACATTTTAATTTTTCACAGGTTTCGATTTCCAGACAAACCCCTCAACACAAAACTGAGCTACAGTCATACTTTCTGTGATAATTTATGTGGAGTTTTTGTTTGCATCTTGTCATATCAGTGTTTTCTCTTTTAGTGCCTTCATGTTCACGCACGTACGTTGGTGATAAGCTTAGTATTATAGATTAACATGTTTCAAACTAACCAAATTCCAATATAAGTTACTGAAAAGAGGCTTCCCAGATCCTCAGTTAAACACTCGAATTGATACAATAACGAATCTGAAATGAATGACCTGATGAAGACAACTGAGTTAACTCAACTTCTACTGCAACATTCCATCGTGGGTTTGAACCCTGGCATTATTAAGCCCGATCCGAGAGAAGACGACTCTGTTTTTGGAGGAGTTTGGGTGCAGCCTGAAGAGGAAACCAAGAAAAATACTCTTTCATTGACTGGAACTGAAATATGGGGTCCAAAGCCTCAGCTGCCTGGGGAGAAAAGTGGCAACTCCACGACCAGTTCTGGCAAGAGCACGTCTTCGGACGTAACTCCAGAGATCGTGCCTGGCAAGAGAGACAAATTTCTGTTTAGCAATATGTCAGCTAATCAAGACTTTATGAATAGTTTTCCGGCTTATTCTCACTTTAACGATAACGCAAATTCCTTCGGATTGATTTCACCGTCTGCAGACATTCCCTCGAATCAAAATCTGAGCAATAATATACAGAGGAGACCTGAAGTCTCACTCATGACTGATGAGAAGCTCAAGTCTGTCTGGAACAATGGCAATAACAACAAGCATCCTGGTTCAATGGATGTCCTGGAAAATCTGGCTCACGTCATCGGAGAGTGGAACCAACAGTCGGCTCTAGCTCCCAACTTGTCCATGCTGAAAGCTGCTAAAGACGTGTCTTTGCTCGAAAAGTTGCCTGATTTCTGTCCCAACTTTGGCCTTCAAAGGGATTCGGAGAAGAACGTTCCTTGCTACTCTTCCGGCATGCCGACCCCTCCCTGGGGCGCCCCCGGCACGAAACAGCCTTTGCACGGCATCGTCAACGACGGCTGGATGAAGAAGGGCGGTTCTGATTTAAACCTCTTTCAATCCATGCCATTGAACAAGAGCAGTCAGAATCCTCAGTGCTTTTCTCCATGGGACCAGTCAGGAAAACCCTTTTTCCAGAACACGGAAGACGCCTGGGGTGGCTCCAGCCTTGAAAGTCAGATGCTGGCCAGCCAACAGAGCAAGGCAGGCAACTCGAACAATTCGGCGATGAAGGAACTTTCTCGCTCCATAAAGTTCGACCCGAGCGTTCCCCCGCCGCCGCTGCCGGGATTCTCTTCCTTCTCCGACCTTCAACTGCTGGCCGCTTCGACCTCGCTCCCTCCCGACCAGCTGTTGAATCTCCTCAAGTCCGACGGCGGCCACGCGTCCCAGCTCAAAGCACGGCACCTGAACTTGACGAAATCCAACCTCGCTTCGTCACTGAAGCCTCGGCCGTCTGCCGGCCAAACGATGCCGACCAATCTTCCCGGCTTTGGAGTTCAGGTACTCGGTTCGGGTCTCGGAATGTTAATCGATGGGGGCTTTTTGCGACGGCTTAGAACTGGTTAAGCCGGTTTAGGGAAATAAAAAGGAAATAAAAAACTTGGGCGGGTGGTTCTGCACATCCGTCTGATGCTAAGATGGTTTTTAGTTGTTTAATACTGCTGTTGTTGGCATCGTGCCAGAATGCGAAGGTTTGATGGGATGATGGTTAGGGATTACCAGGATGATTATTTAGTTGCAAGCAAATGGGTATCAAGTTAATTAGAACTTGTAATATCTGTTTAAGATGAATTACTTGCACTTAAACATAGTTTATTATCTTCATTATTTACCATTTAAACCATTTTCATCCAGTGTTCCTCCACTTCGGTCCACCATCCGTGGGCCTCGGAACAGAGGCTCAGCGACATCAAGCTGGCAGTTCTTTATAGAAAGGTCGGTGGTTTTTCCCTCTTATCATCAACAAATGTTGCTAGTGCTGCTGCCACCGCCATTGTGCAGTGATATAGTGATATGGTGCCATAAAGCTGTTGGAAGGCTTTTGTTGTTATCTTGTGAATAGCAGAGGTTTAAGCTGATTTCCAGTGTTAGCTTTGCCATTGTATAAGAAGCGTTTATTTTTATCCTCTAAAGCTCTCAGCCACTTCTGATTTTTATTAGAGCTGGTGTATTTTTAAAGCTAGTTTGTTGTTCTTTTTGTTTTTTGTTGTTGTTGTTGTCTTGACGATGAAAGAAAATGATCGTCGGAATGCCGAGGAAAAAACGAGGAGAAAATGAAAAAGTGCGGTTTTCAGACGATTTCAGAGTCGTCGTGGGATTCCCTAAATGCTGCATAAATCTTCATTTTTGTCTTGAAAATCGATCGCTGCTTTGGCCGGACCGTTTCTCATTTGTCAGTTACTTCTTGTTTTCGCCCGGCCCACGCATTAGCGATGCCTTTGTTGTTATTTTTGTTGCCAAGGTCGCGACGTCAACGGTCGTTCTTGTCGAGTCGTCGTTTTACGAATTTGAAATTAATTCAAAACGTTGATCTTTACGCAGCTGGCCAAACAGATCTATCCGGGGCAACAGGCTCTCCATACGAGGAGCAAAAAACTGCAGCAGCTCGTCAGTCTTGGCTTCAAGGTCGGTTTTTCCGTCTCTGAAGGTTGTGGTTTCCGTTATCGCTCTTCGACGAGGCTGTTCTTCTAAGCCTCCCCTTCCAGCCTGCGGAGGATGGCATCAATTAAGCTTTGCTTGGACTTTGAATTTGTCGTCGAGATTTGCATTTTGGCGACTCAGTGCTCAGCATTCGGGACGATTTTATAATTTGTAATTACAATGTTGTCTCCATCCGCAATTAACAACAACAACAACAATGGCAGTGATGATGATGACTATTGTTGTTGTTAAGTGAATTTATTGATGATGAAGATTATAAATGGATGTTTTTTTGCAGAGAGAGGAGGCAGGAAAGGTCCTAATGGATAACGATCTGGACTTTGAGTTGACCCTAGGTGAGGACTGCTATCATTCACTCTGCACTTGCTAAAAAGGGTGATTCACTCTCGTCCAATTGCTTGGTTCATGCCACTTCTTCTTGTTTATCTAGTCAAAGTCTCACTGTGGCTATTTTGATGATCAAAGCACTGCACTTGGCATAGAAGATCGTGTTCTTTTGCAAGGGGCATTCATTGCACAGCGTTCATTTCTGAACGCGTTGAACAAAATTTTTCTTGTCGATACTTTCAGGCGAGCTGGTGTTTAAGACGGCAATATCCAAGGGTCTCATCGAGGACCCGTTCAAGCCGTCCGGAGGTTTGAACCTGCTGACCCAGTATCAGGACATCAACTACCTGAAGGGCGTACCTGGGGTGAACAAGCACGGAGAAACCTTTCAGAACTATCTCAGCTCTCTGGAGCTCGTCATACAGAAGCAGCAACAGATGATGATCCAAAGCAATGCTCGCTACTCGTCTCCATCTCAGGTGAAATAGCAAATCGTTTTACTTATTTTACTTATTATTATTATTATTATTGTGCATGGTTCTATTCCATGACTTTCTTTCTTTTTTCCAGCCTCAGATCGACTATACGATCCAAGCGCTTCTCAACAGCCAACCGAATCCTCCTCTGAGCACCTTCCTCCCCAATCTCAGCTTTACCAACACCAACCACCAGCACCCGTACGCCAACAACTCTCGCTTCCAGCCATCTCTCTTCGACTCTCCCTGCCCTCTTGCACCATCTTCGCCATTCCTGTCGAGCCAGACCTGCTCCATCAGCAGTCTCAACCCTCGATCTCCCGAGTGGGTGCCCGGTTCGAACCCGATCGACGGGGGCATCGTCTCTGCGGCCGCCGAAGCGAGGCCTGTGGTCGGCGACGGGTCCCTGGAAGTCGCGGCCATCCTCGGCAACCTGAAGCTAAACAGCCAGATCGGTTCCTCCAAAGATTCGCCTTTCAGTTCATCCACTCAACCCTGGACTTCTGGAAAAGTCTTCTCTGCTGCCAGTCGGTTTGACTCGTAATTAGGTCTCGATTTTAATTAACTGCGAGACTTTAATTACACGTTACTTTGTTTATCTGAAGTGCGCTTTTGAATTTGGCCTTTGAAGCCGTAAATACAAAGCTACATTCGTCTCGTTTTCGTCAGGCTTGCCCGAATCTGCAAAGTCGGCGTTCTCGATCCCGGACCGATCTCCGTCTGCTCTTTCCATCAAGGAGTTCATTCCTGGCGTTCCTTGGAACAAGGATGCGGGCCTGAACGCCTCCAGGTCGACCGAGGTCACCGCGCTCGGACAGAGAAGCTGCATGAATTTTGATCCCTACACTGGTCTCGTGGACGATTCCAGATACGCCAGGGACCGGCGTCAGTCGAGAGATTTGGGAGGCGTCGACGCGACTCACGCTTGGATGTCGGGATTGGACGGAAACGCTTGCAAGGAGGGCTCGGATTGGATCACGGACAAGAAGAGAGGCGGAGCCTTCTACAGTCCCGGCTACTCCGGCGAAAACTCGGAGGAAGGAACGATGGCCTTCAACGGGTGTCACTCCGGAGACGACGGAGGCTACGGGGAGTCGTTGGACGGATCGTCACCGTCCTTCCAGTCGAATTGGATCGTCATCAAGAACATTCCTGACAATGTTAGTCGTTGCTTTACTTCATTTGTCTGAAATGTTTGAGAAAATGGAGGAGAGTTGTAGTTGTTAAGGTTATTAACTTAAATTATTAAGATTCAGGGGAGTAAGAATAATTTATTTATTTATTTATTTAGTTAGTTTCTTCTCACGTTATTTATTACTTGAAACTCCTTCCTCATATTCTCGGGATCATAGAAAAAAAACTGCTAAATGAGGTGGTCCTCATTTTCAGGGACCGACCCTGAAAATGCTTTCATAGAAAACTTTTGCACCTTTCGAAATCACACTTTGCACGGCTCTTGACGTCCACTCGTGTCGTTGCGAGCATAACGAACATAATTTATGTGCATAATATATCTAGTGAACCCTGTAATGGCCTGAATAGTTGTGTACTAGTTTATTAGTTATTATTCCAAGTTAAATTTCAATTTGTGCTCAGATTTCAGAGGAGATGATGTCCAGCGCCCTGATCGTCTACGGCTCCATAAAGAGCATGACCTTCATGAAGGAGACGAGGAGCGTTCTCGTATGTTACGAGAGCAAGCAGGATGCCATAGTGGCCAAAAACGGTTATTTTTTCTATTCTTCCCCACGTCGTTCGCTCGTTCGACTTTCGCTCCTTCCTTCGACGTGTCATTTTTGTTTTCGTAGTTTCCTCGTCGAGTGGCGACTCGCCCGTTAGCTCTCGAGAGGCTGCTTCATTGAAATGAAAGTGAAGCCTGCTTGAGAGCTTAAAATAAACCCAACACCTTTGAATGTCGGCTCAGGAACGAGACTTTTATTCGGGTCGAATTCATGATCGTCTTCTGTGACTCGAGCGAATTGAGTCATTCTGAATGACGCTGGGAATCGTTTATGGGTAGGGTATGGGTAGACTGCAAATGAATCTCGATATTTACAAGTTGACTTTTCACTCTACGAGTCAACACCACGGAGTCAACCTCTAACGACCTACCCAATCATCATCATCGTCATCATCATCATCAGTAATTGCTTGGACTCGTTAATAACTTCCTGGTCTAAGTTCGTAGAAAAGCAATTTAAATTCAGTTCCGTGGTTTATAAACTCGCTCGACGTTGGAATTCCCGATTCGCACGAATAACCTCGGCTCGTCGCCGTGGTTACGACAGACCCGGCGACGATGCGCGCGATCGCGCTTCTCGATCGGAAAATAAGATCGACTGAAACGTCGCAATCACCTGGTGACGACGATTGCTCGGGTCACGTGACATCGCCGTTTGAGATGGTCGCTGTCGATTTGCCCGAGTTTTAATTACTAGCTAGTTAATCGATTGTCTTTATTTGATTATTATTTATCATTTTATTTATTATTTTTATGTCCATGAATATGGAAAATGATGAGGACTGTTTTTCTACCCTCCAAATTGACAGGATTCGACTACTCTGAGAGCGGCGAAATGTCTCTGGCCAAGATGTCGGCCGAGTTCGTGCCAGACTGGACGATGACCCTCGGTCCCTCGGAGGCCAAGGACGTGGGGTACGACAAGCCCTTCTATGCGGACAAGGAATACCAGGAGGGCGGAGAAGCGACGATCGAGGACGGCTCTGACGTCTCCTCCCCTCTGGCCGACATGGGTTACACCACGCCGGGGGGTCTTTGGATACCCTCGAAGGTTTTGCAGAACCTCGAGTTCTGCAGCAGGGACGAGGAGGCCAATGACGGGGTCGACGGCATCTTGTTGGACGACGAAGGGCCCGAAGGCGAGGAGGAAGAGGAGGAGGAGGAAGAAGAGCCAGGGTTAAGGTGCAAAGTTCGGGACTGAGTCGAGAAGCGGAATTTAGGTATGGAGAACGTTGTCGTGGAAACGGTAGTCGTGGTACACTGCAATGGAATTGATTGGATGGTCGATCGATTGACGATTGAACGGTTGTTCTTTACTTTCAGACACCGGGCGTCATCCGTTTGCTACGGACAGGGAAACGCGTGAAAGTTCGCTAAAATGAGTTTCTTAAGTTTACTAACTAAGACGAACGTTTTGTTTATCTCCTTCCGACGAGCCGATTTGCAGACTCACCCCCCCGAAATCAAAATTCGATCCTTCGGCGTCGTCCGAGCGCATTTAACCGAGCGGCGGCTCCCTTTCCTCTGCCGAAACGGTCGTGCCGGGGAACGGAAGGTTCGGAGGACGAGAAGAAAAAAGAAGACGCAAGGAGATTGACGTTCGATTATTATTTTTCCTCTGCAGTTGTTGGGTGATGGCGGGGGAGGCGGCCGACTCGCCCGGTGAGAGATTCAGCGGGTCGGTCTGCGGTCGTCGTTTAGAGCGCGTTGCCTCTCTGAACGGAAGATCTGATGCTATTTAGTTTTCGTCCCCTCCGCTTTCCCGGGGTCGTAGCGCAGGAATAATAATTAATAATAATAATTATTAATAATAATAATAATAATAAATCCCATAAAGTAATTATTTTGCGTGCACATTCCTTATGTAACAAACTTTACAATTACCTTGCATCATTACTATTGCCTTAGAATCGTCATTGCCATTGTTAACGTCGCCTCCATCGTAATCGTCTGCCGCCGACCATGACTCGTCCGATGACGGATCGAAAAGTGATTTTCATAATTTATTGAATTTATTTCAAAATATTTTTGTTTCTCTTGGGTGCGTTGATCTCAGATTATAAAATTTGGAAGCTCCTTCGTACGACCACCTCCTCGGAGCGTCTCCGTCGTCGTCTTAAGACTCAGTGTTCCGTCATCTTGCAGATTCGCGACGTCAATTTCACCCATCTCTCAATTCGCATCTTTGCCACCACCTCTCGAGCAATAATAACAAGAATAACGAGAATGATGATGATGATGATATTATCGAGACGTTTGTTCAATTGACTGACTGGTTGTACTGACTCGCCTGGCCTTACGATTATAATTGTCTTACCTTCTGATTTTTCGCCCCTTCTAGTCATGCTCGGCGAGGGCTCGCCCGGGGCCGCCGGACGTCGCTACTCGGCTCGTCTGCTTCTCAAAATTTGTTCTCATCTTCGACTGCAACGATTCTTGGTTTTCTGCTGTTCCGCATCGCTGACAACGGCAGTGACGACCAACTTACGTTCCTGGTTAACCGATCGCTCTCTGTCTCTCCTCTCTCCCGTGACTGACTTTCTTCGATGACACTTTGGATAGCTTCGCAACAGCTTCACGAATTCCTGATCGAACGCTCGTCTTTTGTCTCTGCCCGTCGTGACCCCGATTTCCCTGATTTCTGCCACAATTTCTCTCGGGGCTGCACCTCGTTTTGCGTCGCTCAGCCGTCATCCGAGGCCACCTTTGAGGAATTTTTTTGTTTTGCCAGCTTGAGAGTGATCGTTCGGGGTTTGACCGAGCGATCCGGCATTAGCTGCGATTTTTAGTCTTCACTGATAAGCCACGTCTGAGAGATTTTGCAATGCGGTGCGTTTCTCGTCGCTGCATCCCCGGCCGATGCGTGGCCGTGTTCATTCTTTTTATGTCGCGTGCAAAAGGACGGCAAGATGCGACCGGCACGAATTGATTACAAAACGATTGGCCTTTACTTTTTGAGACGTTCTCATAGGTTACCACGCTCCGAGGGTGCTGCTTCGTGGCGGCGGCTTTATTTTGTCTAACCTCCTTTGAAAACCTGGAAAACCCTTCTTTTTGTTTTGGTCTCTTTCGCCGTGCTGACTTCTGACTGCAAGTTGGGGACTGGGAAGGAGAGGGAAAGTGATGCCACGTCCTCCGAGAAAGGTTCCGTTCGAGGTCTTCGGGTACTTAACGCGTTGTGAATTTCAAAATTGTTCATTGCAGGCTTTTTTTTTTGCGAACTGATGATATTTCTCCTGCGAGAAATGGCATTGTTATTGACGTTATATACACATTTGCAAGCATATAAACTACAAGCCAAGTCAAATATATTGCTCATCAGATTAAAAAGGTTTTCGTTTGTTAATTTTTGTCTTTTTTCCCCTCTTTGTATGTCTGAAGATTTGTACTTTTAGGAAGTATTAATTAACTGAGGCTTTTTCAGTAAAACTTGTTTTCGAGTTTTTGTACCTTTCGGTCAAAGCATTCGGGGATGGGTTTAGAGTTTGATGATACTCTGGGTTCTGAAGGCACAGATGGCTATTTGGAGATTTATAGTATTTTGTTTTTGTAATAGGCTCGCATTACCTCGACTTTGATAGAGATTTTACTTTCCCCACTCTATAGCTGAGCAGCCGAACCGGTACGAGAGCGGAATGCTTTGCGATGCGGTAGTTTTAACAAAACGAATACCAAGTTTTTAAGTCTGCACAGATTTTTAATTATCAATCTAAACGACTCTACGAGCCGGTGACGGCGTGGCGACAAAACCTATTTACAAGTAGTTAAATCGAGAGTAACTTAACACGGGGGAGATCTGATAATGAACAGCAACTGAGGACGACGACGACGACGACGACAATGATTATGTAACTTGATCACATGGCGTAATTAATTGTCATTGAAAGTTCGGTCGGAAAACATGGCAGACGACTGTAAAACAAGCGAGTTTTATTTACATTAGGCGGGCTTATCCGCCATTGTTTTTGTTTTCTCGTGACGCTAACGCGCTCTGGAAACTGGATAGTTGGAGTGATGGAAAAAGTGCTCCATAAAAATTTAAGACGTTTCTAGAACAGCAGGAATGAGAGTATCCATGTAAAAGTGTTCTGCCAAGAAGATACAGGGACAAAAGACTAGAATGCTCGATGCAATACTGATGTTTGCTCAGTTTGCCCAGGAGTTCTTTCACACAACAGGAGTCTGCATGGGAGAAAAACATTGGATTGGGATTAAGAACTCTCAATTAATGAGTTAAAAATTGTTATAAAATATTCTTTCTCGAATGTTAAGATTCTAAACGGTTTTTCATTTAAATTTTTCCCTCGAATCTTTAGGATTTGCAAGAAACACGAACATCCTTGGTGTCGAAAGCCTCAAGAGGGTTGGCCCTGAAGTGGTCGGGGGTCGGGTTGGAGGCAGGGGACGTCTGCTGGTTACTGGTGCTGAAGAATCCACTGGAGTTGATCTGATCTCCTGTACTCCTGCAACCTACGAGGTCGGGTCAAAGTTTAAGTACTCTACATTAACAGATTATTAACCAGATAAATTACAATATTAAATATAAAATTAAAAAGTAAACATTTAAATGATTAAGTCAAGTGATAATAAAAAAGATTATAACAAATAGCCAAAGGAATAATCATTTTCATCAAGATCACATAATTATAAAAAATTGTGACATTATGATACAAATCTGTATAAGACAACCCACCCATATTAATATGCAATTATATTTCATATAGACTTTTATTATAATGAGATTTATTAATGATAATAATAATAATAAATAACAACAACAATAATAGTTAATAATAATAACAATACAGAAATCTAATTATGGAATACATCCATACTTATATCAGAAGCCTTCCTTTTGTAGTTAACCTTGGACCTGTTCGGTCCGACAAACGTCTGCTTGCCTTCTGGAGTTTTCCTCCTCTTGTGCGGTTTGTGGGAGGGGCAGATGGAGCTGTAGTTGCTGTCCGTGCTGTAGGGACTCTGGGGACGAGGCGCCCTCTGGCGGAACTTGGCCGGCTTCTTGACTGAGAAGGAAGTCAAAGGTCACAAAGACGATGATGATGATGGTGATTTGTAATTAATTAAGAATAATCACATCGTATTTATGCTGCACACACATGCACGCAAATGTGCAAAGCAGATCCATTCTCAGACCTTTTTCCTTTCCAAAGTCGGCGCCGCAAGGAGGGCTCGTCATCTTGACGCCGGACATTTCGACGGCCCTCGCGACGGCGGAGGCGAAGTCGTTCTTGGCGAGGAAGGATCCGTCGCTGGACGTGCTCGACTGACTATGCTTGTCGTCGGATTCGCTCGAGTTGCTGTCGTTCACCTCCTGGTCCTCCTCTTCCTCTATGGCTGTATTCCAAGAGGCACAGACTGAATCTGGGATGATGGTGGTTTGTATTGTTTAGAAAATAATAATATTAACATAATTTAATAATAATAGTATTAATATAATAGTAGTATATAAATTTGTTTTATTCAAGCAACCCTGTAATTTGTTGAAATAAGATTGGAACCCATGCAAATATGAACGTGTAATAACATTAATATACATTATGTTTTGTATTATAATAAGTTTATGGGGTTTTTTATGACTATAAATATGAATAAATAACAATTCGTATTTTTAATAATAATATTAACAAAGACAATAACAATAAAATTTTTTAACAAAGAAATCTCATCAAATGAATGATTTCCACACGTGTCGCTACAAACTGTGGACCGACCGACCTGCAACTGCTCTGTCCATTTCGTCGATGCTGGAGACCGGGGACGGACACTCCCTGAGGAGGTTCGTATCCACGTCGGAGTCGACGAGACCCTCGTACGTACCCTCGCAGACCAACAGGTTCGACTTGACGTCCTCTCGGCCGTCGTCGTCATCTTCGCCGGCGTAGTTTTTCGACTCCTTGACGGCATTCATCGGCTTAATTCTCGAAAATCTGGAGCTATGAAGACGACGACGATGGTAGACTTTATGGTAATGATGCCGGCAATTAAGGAGAAGCCATATTTTGGCAATTCAGAATTTTTCATACGACCTGGTTAAGCAGATGACAATGCGTCCAATTGTTAGACATTTTGACTAACCTAACGTCATAAGGTTCCTTGATGCTTGCTCTCTGAAAGTTCCCACAGTGGGTACTGACCATGCCCCCCGGGGCCGGGGAGAGGGGCTTCGAGCCAATCGAGTGTTTGCCAGGGTAGCTGGCCTTCAGGGCTGACGAGGCGCTCGAGATTTCGTTGTCACTGTAGTGGCCATTGAGCTCTTGGAGTTGATTGCTGAAGGTGGAAAGGAATCAGACTGAAGCAATTGATTGGATGATCAATCTTGCAGAAGTAGTGTGATAATAATGATAATAATAATAATAATAATAATAATAATAATAATAATAATAATAATAATAATAATAATAATAATAACTTAAATATGATGATTTAGGTTGACTTGAATTAGACTATAGGATTTGTCAAGTGGAACTAACAGGCTTGAGGGCTTGTGAGATTTTCCTGAGGGGGCGGTCAGTTGAGGCTCTGGCATCGCGATTGTTGCAGAGGAGACGAAGTGGCGCACCGGATGGGGGGAAGCAACCTTCGTGCCACCAGCCCCCGAACTTTGTCCCCTGGAAAAGGAGCCCCTGGTCTTTTCAAGGAGCTGCGAGCCCTGACGGTTTCTCGTCGGAAGGGTGTCGTCGTTCGGCGGGGGCTGCTGAGGTGGAGGGGGTATGAAGAGCATGGGCTCCTGTTGGCGCCTCGGAGCCGACTGGGGATTGGCCTGCTGGTGGTTCGGCGGGAGAAATTGCTGGTAGATGGCAGACGTCTTGGTCGAATCCGTACTACCGAGACTGGAGGACTGGGGGCGGTCGAAGCGCGATCCGTCGGGCGACTTGTGGATGAAATATTCGGGGATCGTCTTCTTGAGGGTGCCCCCGCCCGACGGGTAGGAATCGAGGCAGAGTCGAGTGGCCTGCTCGAAGTGCAGAGGGGAGTAGGCGGGATCGAAAACGTGCTGAGCTTTCTCGTCCGAGACGTAGCCGTTGGCGTACTCTCCGACGGAGTTGACGAATCCGGCCTGGAAGTAGTCCAACGGGTTGAGGACAGTCGGGTAGTTCACGACCACCATGCCATTGGGGTTCGCCAGGGCTTGCTTTGTGAGGTCGGGGGGCGTGGCTATCACGTGGTTGACGTAGTAGGAGGTTTGTTGTTGCTGTTGTTGTAGTTGCTGAGGAGCAGTGTTTCCATTGGAGAGAACAAGGGCCTGGAGTGGATAGCCCAGCCTGGAAAAATTGTGAGGAAATGCTCGGTAATCATCTCATGAACATGCGGAATGTGCATGAGCATAATCGAGGTTTAATTTGCAGATTTTGTATGAGATCAAGAATTATTCTGTTTTATCTTCAAGTGTTTAATGACTTAGTGTAATGTTCTGCCATGTAATGTAATGTAATGCTATGAGATGTGAAAAGCAGGACAATTCTTGATAAATCAAAGGAATATTTTTTACTTATCTTTTGCAATAAATTGTTATTATTAATATTACGAATTATATCTTTTATTATGAATGAGAAATCTTTTTCATGTGATTGCTTGGCATTGCATGACGTCTGCTGGTAAATATTTCACGACCTCCCAACTCGTTTGGTGACTGGCTGATAGTTTGAAACCAAAAACATCGACAACAGTTTCAACCGCAACTACAACAACCAATAAAACAACAACGTCAAGGATTCTCTCACCCGACTGGATTTTCAATTCTTTGGACCGAAACTGGAAATAATTAAAATGAAAATTCCATTAAAATGATTTAAGATTTAAAATAATTTCTGAAAAAAATTGTCATAAATTAACAAAATAAGCCAGGAGGCCGTCATTACTCACGGGTTTCATTAAGGGCCAATTATTTATTGAAGTCATGAATATTCACGCGGCACTTAGAAGGTAGTCGGTCGATTATAATATACGATTATCATAAATTATGGCATACGATAATTTAGAAGCCGAGCAAAGGTGTCGATGGCTTTATGTGTTTTATGAGACGAGTATTTTTTCTTTTTGTTTTTGTTTTTTTTTTTTTAAAGGAAAAAAATCGCATAAAAATTCGGATGCCGAGGTTTGCTTCGTGGAGACCATAAACAATAATAGGCAGTGGGAGACATTTAGGCTGACGGATGGAAGGTGGTGTTAGGGGGGTGGCTGATTGGGTGGGCAGATGGGGACACGATAGGTGGGTGGGTTGGTAGTGAGTGGGATGAATGAGTTAATGAATAAATGAACTTGTGCCAATGAAGGGCTGGAAGAATTTTTTTCATAAATTGTATGAAATATCAATCATCGCTCGGCCCGACTGCAATTCATTGTGACACCGTCAGTCGCGAGTCTCCTTGTCTTGTCGCATGTCAGGTTCTAATGTTCCGCTGCCTGCCGACTGCCAAAGTCTCACGACGCTAAATATAGAGCCAGGCATCACGTGACCGCATGCATTTACCGAATAATATATGCTTCCGTCCAGAAAATGGATGGAAGGGAGTGAAAGAAATGCGAATAAAGAACAAAAAGTGGAAAAATTCTAAAGAATATCGAGTTGCAAAGTGCGGAATGATGAACAACAGATGGAAAGAAAAGGAGCTGATTCCTGTCAACATCGTTATCATGACCGCAACCGTCGTCATCATCATCATCAACAATAGCGACATTGTTATTGCGTCAAACTACAATTACAATGAAAGACAATCATCCCCGTTGTTACTGTTGTTTCCATCAGTAATAATTAGCATAAGCGATATTAATTAATTATAATTAGTCATAATTATTCACCATAATTAATTGAAAATAACAAAAATTCGATCGCAGCGGTGGCAGCTGACTCACCGGACACCGTGCCATTCTTTGCCAGTTTGTCCTGCCTGGCATTTCTCTTGTAAATGTAGCAGCAGAAGATGGACAGAAGGAAGAACGTGGTCGCACCCACGGCCGCGATCAGGGTCCCCACGAACCAGGGCTGCTGGAGGAGTCCGGGCGAGTGTAGCTTCAGCGCTCCGTGACCTTTCCGATCAAAAGTTCAAAAGGTTAAGAGTTAAGGTCGGGGTCGTTGGTGTTAGTGAGTTGGCATTTTGACAGTTTTGAGTTTTTTTTTTTGACTTGTTGAAAAGGATTCAACGTCGAGTTGATGTCTTTTTGGATGGTGATGGTGATGATGATGATAATGGTGGTGGTGGTGGTGGGTGGTGGTGATGATGATGATTTTGACATTGACTTGGTTGGAATTTAATTTCAAATAATTATCATTTGGTAGTTATTATTATTTGTATTATTATTATTATTATAGTTATTACAGCCACTCTTTATTAAAAATAATAACGCTACTTTAAATCATGAAATATTATTATTTAAGCAATAATTTTATTTATTTTAAATTTTCAGCCTCCAACGGAACTAACAATCCGACCTTAACCAGTTGACAATTGAACCCAGGGCACTAATTTATCCCTAATCTACAAATCTACTCCCTCCCTGTGAGGTAACTGCCCCCCATCTGGGGTAACTGGTTCCAGCCCTCCACCCACTCTGCCACCCCATCCACTCACCCACGGATATGGGATCGCTCCTTATCCCGTCGCCGGCCCTGTTAAAGGCGGCCACCTGCAGCTTGTAGTTGATGTCGCCGGCGACGTTCCTGATGTTGACGTGCGTCGTGCTCGAGTTGACGCTCGTCTCGACGTCTTGTTTCGATTCGTTGCCTAGCAACCAGATCTGGAAGAGGTGACGGGTGCTTTTGTTCGTTTGTTTGTTCGTTTGTTTGATTGTTTGCGGATGCTCTTTTGTTTGCATCGTCGCCGTCATCATCATCACCAACATCATCATCATCGCCATCATAGTCATCATCATCATCACCAACATCATCATCATCATCGCCATCATAGTCATCATCATCATCATCATCATCGGGAGAAACCGACCCTGTATCCCTTCAGCTGTCCTCTCCTCTCGGTCTTCGGAGGAGGATCCCAGGTGATGACCAGGGTGTTGTTGGGCAGTAAGTTCACCTGGATGTTCTCAGGTGGCGAAGAAGGGGCTACAAATCATTATCATCATCATCATCGTCATTATCAAGACTGACTTAGTCATCAGTTACCATAGTAACCAAGACAGTGTTTATCGAGAATAAATTTATATAACCATCTAAAATTATTAAATTCTATGGATACCATAACATCACTTCTAATTGATTTCATAACAGCTATTGACCAATCAGAAACCAGAAACCTGCTTCCATGGTCCTGACTCTCATTGGTCCGCTGTCGACGCCCTGGACGTTGCCATGGTACGGTTGAACTTTGACCTCGTACCAGGTGTAGGGCGCGAGACGCGAAACGATGCACGAGGTGGCGCTGGGATTTTGAATGGTGAGCACCGCGTATTCGGGTTCTGGGGGGAAGTCGGCCCCGTTCTGGCCCTGAGAGGATGTGCCGGCGTCGGCGATTGGTCGGTACTTGACGTGGAAGCCCTCAACGAAACGCACGTTCCTGCGTACCTCCCACATGACCTGGAGATTGGAAATGAAATATTCGAGAATGGAGACAAAGCTGATAGAACAATGGTCTCGTCGGGCCTGTCATGAGCTCTTGTATTGAAACAACAAACAACTAGAAACAGTATGCAGTAAAATGTTTGTACAAGACATGCAATAGTCAACAATAGCTACAACAACTATAACAACGACGACGACAGCAACAACGAGATCATCACCTTGATTGCTGACGAGTTGACAGTTTCAGGGTTGAGGATGCTGATTATCTGAGCAGACAACTTTTCACTGACCAGGGATGGATCCAGGTTGCTGAAGTGGTACCTGTTGTTGCTGTTGTTGTTGTTGTTTCCAATGCCTGGGGATGAAAGGGATGGGATGAGATGAGATTGGTCGCTTGAATTAATGCTAATTAATTAGAAAGATTGGCGATTAATTAGCATTAATTAATTATTAATTTCTTAATCAAGTAATTAGCGGAGTCTGGCAAATGTTCTCAGGTTCTTAGGATGACTAGACCTAATTAGATTCGCAACGACGTCATAAGTAGGTCGAGAATAGCCGGCCTTCATGATTTCAGTCCGAAGGTATGGAGTTCAGACCCTGGCAATAGAGGCATGGGCGTCATTGACTTACCCTTGGTCTTCACTTGGGCTACGATGGGACTGGGCAGACTGATGCCGTGGGAGTTCTGCGACCTCACCATGAACATGTAGGTGGTGTCGGGGCGCAGGTTCCCCACCACGTGACTCGTGCCGGTCACCGAATCGGAGGCTACGATCCAACCCTACGATAAATTTCAGTAGCAGAATTAATCACCTAGGTTAGGTTAATTAATTAATTAGGTATATTACTTAAATAAATTGGTTTATTTAGAATAGTAATTTGTGATTAAAAAAAATATGCATAAGTACTTCGTGATGGAAAAAGTCTGATTGAACATTAATAAATTATGTTAATCGGCAGATTTCATGAATATTGGCGACCTCTTCGACCTCGTGGCTGAAATATTCGACGATGTAGTTGGTGATGGGGGAGGAGCCAGGATTGGCGTTGGGTTTCCACGACAAACGGACGCTGGTCTCGGTGACGTCAGAGGGCAGGGGCTTCGAGGGTGGCCCGGGGAAGGTTGAAGGTTCCGGGGTTCGGTGGAAGACAACTGTGGGGTCGGTCTGGGCCTCGACGACCAGTACCCCCGATCTGACGGTCTCGCCGGTTTCGCTGGTCGCCTTGCAGGTGTAAACTCCACTGTCGGATTTCCTGAGCTCTGGAGAGATAAAATAAATCGCACCAAATATTTATCATACCTCATTAGTGATGATGATGATAGTGATGGGGAAGAGCCGGGAATGACACTGGGTTTCCACGATGATGATGACGGTGATGGTATTGATCGTGGATGCAGGTGCAATCTCTCCTTACCCGAAATTTTGAGGGTGCCGTTGTCAAGAATCTTGACCCTGGGCTCCCTAGGGACGACCTCCCTCCCGTTCTTGAACCACTTGGTGCTCGGCTGTGGATCCCCTGAGGCTGAGCAGGGCATGCTGCCCATCGTACCCACGGGGAGAGTTTGGTTCAGCGGACCGTGTCTTATGACCGGCGGCGGTCTGAAGTCTGTGTCTGGGAATGACGATTACTCTTGTTACTTGCTAATAATTAATTAATATTTATTTTAAATTAATATAAATTTTGATCAATAATAATATAATTTTTTTACGTTTCAGGTAGTTTCATTTTACCTGCGCCATCACAATCATCACCAATCCAAACATCGTCGTCGTCGTCACCTTCATTAACTATCATCATCACACCCTAACCCCATCTTGCCCCCCTACAGAAAAACCATTCCACATCGGACCATCCAATACAATGGCGACCCAATATTGGTGCGAGGTTTTAATAATCGTTCTCGGTTCTCGTTGAAATACAGCTGGTGATTCCAGTGAATTTTAGTGGCAATTTTAGTAAAAATTGGAAATTACGTTTATAAATTAGGAAATCTCAATTATTTAAACAATTTTATTTATAATAATATAATAAATTATATTAATAATAACAACAATAAAATAATATTTAAATGATATTAATAATAATAATAATATTAATAGCAACAATGACTCATATCACCAATTACCTTATTCACATACAATTAAAATAGATCAATTACATTGCTGAGGATAGGCATTTTACCATTATCCTTCCCCAAAATGGAAAGCCAAACCTACCCCAACCTTATCTATTGGCTAATCACACCTTACCATGTTTTAATGATGATGATGATAATACCATATCCTGTCCTAATCATGCCCTACCATGTCCTAATTATACCCTACCATGTCCTAATTATACCTTATCCTCCCCCTAACCATACCCATCGTATCATACGCACACTTTATCTCGTCCTAATCATACCTTATTCCTACCCTAATCGCACCTCATCATACCAAACCATACCTTACCATGTCATAATAATACCTCACCATGTCCTAACAATACCTTACCCCATCCAAATCACACCTTACAATATCCTAATCGCTCCTTATCGTGTCATACCTTTGACGATAAGTCTTGCCATAGCAAAGGCACTGCCAGCTATGCTGAGTCCCTTGCAGACGTACTCCCCTTCGTCGGACTTTGTAACTGAGTCGATGATCAGGGT
>CM067533.1:8482155-8489655 GCA_034509925.1 Hirudinaria manillensis
CGACATCATTACCATCGCCATCCTCGTCATCGTCATCATCATCACCCACGTAGCCACCGTCATCGTCATCTTCCTCCTCCTCATAATCTTCATCATCATCATCATCGTCATCGTCGTCGTCGTCGTCATCGTCATCATCATCATCAACTCACTGTGAACGGTCAGTCTGGCTTCAGCCTCTTGACTTCCTACGGAGTTTTCCACCCTGCACGTGTACGTCCCCGCGTCTGAAACTTCGACTTTGCTTATCTTCAAACTCCTATCGTCCAAGATGTTGAATCTGAAAGTAAATTATTATCGGAATTATTTTTCGTATCAATAATTTAAATCAAAAACAAACAATTATACTAATATAATTAAATAGTAATCATATTATATATTTATAATAATAATAATTAATAATATCCATTTCGTGACCTTTCGCTCGACCTTTGACCGTTGGACTTCCTCCAGATGACCGTTTCTCCAACGCCACCACTGGTTCTGCACCTGAACAGGGCATCCGAGTGTTCAAGGACAGTCGTGTCTTTCGGACCCTCTATGATCTTTGGCTTCTCTGATTGATTGATTGATTGATTGATTGATTGATTGATTGATTGATTGATTGAGTAATTATCGATTGATTGAATGGAAAAGCACCGTCGTCATCAACACTTGCACTATCATGAAGGCAACCATATCAGCACCACCGTCAATCCTTATTATTTCCATCATCATCATCGTCATCATCATGATCATTATCATCATCGTTACCTCTGACAATGAGCTTGGCAGGTGCACTCTCCCGCTCACCGGCGCTGTTGAAGGCGATGCAGGAGTAAAACCCCGTGTCAATCATCCTAGCATCTCTTATCTGGAGGAGATGGAAAAACGATGATGACGACGACGACGATGATGATGATGATGATGATGATGACGATGACGATGATGACGATGACGATGACGATGATGATGATGTTAATGATTAAAGTGGTTGGTAAGAATGAAGTTTTAGTTCTATCTGAATGCGTCTGAAGTTGATTGATTGACCAAGCGATTGAAAATTCTGGCGCTCTGATTGAAATCGATTGAAAGGACGGTCCGCTGATTGAGCCAATATCTGGCGAGACGTTCTTCAAACAAGTTTTCTTCGTATTTTTCTCGTCTGCTTCGATTGGCGGGAATCGGTTTTTTTTAATATTTGAAGAAAAAAAGTTATTATCTTGATTAAATTTGTTTCTGAGATTGAAGATCGAAAACTTTGGCCATCATTACCATGACGCATTCCGTCGTCGTCGTCGTCATCATCGTCGTCGCCATAATCATCAGCACAAGCAGTTGCAGCGTTATTAGCAACAGATTTTGTTCATCACTGTCGTGTCCATCAAGTAAATCACCTTCAATACATTTATCGTCCTCATCATATTCATCATCATCATCATCGTCATCGTTATTGGTATCACCATCAGCACCTCCAGACAAACTTAACCCCTACCCCTACTCCACCCAACCCAACCGCTTCCGACCAATCGGAGGCAACGGCAATCGGTCACGTGACCGTCTCAAAATGTGATTCCAATTAGGAAGGTCCTTCATAAATTAGCGTGTCCAGCATTTCTAATGAGTCTCAACTTGTCTCGACTTGGCATTCAATCAATCGATCAATCAATCAAACCGACCTCCTCAGACAGACCAATCAACAAACCAACCAACCAACCAACCATCCAGCCAAGACCTCCACTACTCGACACCTGGCATTCTCGGCACGAAGCCAACACCACTTGAGAATCGCTTGGCAGGCAAATACACGTCTCCGTTGGTATGCTGATGACAAGACGGAGCAATAAAAAAGAAGTTGGTGGCTTTTCCAAGTGGAAGCCAGATATGAACAACTCAACCGTCAACAATCCTGGACGTAAAATGGCTTCTCCCATACCCCCACCTTCCAACCCAAGAGAAATAATAGTGGGGGATCCACCACCACTCCCCCATCTTCTTCCTCATCTTCTTCCTCTTTCCTTTGATCTCCTTATCACGAACCTCTGACGAAGGATGACCGATGATGGACAATCAGTCATCATCATCATCACCTGCACTTAATTCTAAGGTCGAGAGTTTCATCGATCCCCAGAGAATCACCCAACTGCTACCCCCGAGCCCTACAACGACTTCCGCCCAATCACAGGTTCAATCACCTCTCTTCAACCAATTAAGACTTTCAATCAGTCAACTTTTCAAACCAAACAACACGTTCCAATTACAACCAGATCGTTTCAAACGTGATGTGTGCTTCAACTTCTCTACTCCATCCATCCACCCATCCATCTATCGATCCATCCGTCCGTCCGTCCGTCCGTCCGTCCATCCATCCATCCATCCATCCATCCATCCATCCATCCATCCATCCATCCACCCATCCAAATGTCCGTCAGTCCGTCCGTTCATCTATCCATTCTATCACCTCCGCGTCAATCCAGCTTTTACCGCCCAGACGAGATAACGCAGCGTCTGAAGCGCTATCAAGAAGGTTGCTGTAGATTACAGAAAGAAAAAAGATAAATTGAAAAAAATAAAATAAAATGCATTCTAAAACTTTAAAATGGAAATAAATAAATAAATTAATTAATTGATAAATAAATAATTAACAAGTAAATAAATAAATTCACCTTCCAAATAAAAGGAACAATTTCGTGATTGAGAAAGAAATTGGCACAATTGCACCGGTTGAACCCACTACGACCTTTGGACGACCTTAAGATGACCAATGGCGCCGGCAAAACACTGATAACTACTACTATTGCTAATAATGATGATAATAATAATAATAATAATAATAATAATAATAACAATAATAATAATAATAATAATGATGATAATAATAATAATAATAATATTAATAATAAAACTGTTATTAAAATACTAATTATTCATTCGACCCGATAACGAGTGTCAATTGCTTTCCTTATTCATCAAACAACAATTTTTAAAAGAGGAAAATTCTTCATTCGAGCTGTTGACGATGACGACGACGATGATGATAACGATGATGACGACGACGACGATGATGATGACGGTGATGTTGATGGCGACGACGACGGTGATGATGATGATGATGATGAGGATGATGATGATGATGATGATGATGATGATGGCGATGATGCCTAGGTTGGTGATGACGACGATCGAGAAAGGTGTTACGTGCTTGTCGCGATTTAAAGAAACGCCAAATCTCCATCATTATCATTACATTCAACTCTATCATCATCACTACGCTGCTACATCATCATCATCATCATCACAACCATATTCATCATCATCATCATCACTGGAAGCAGCAGCACCCATCTTTAGTGCGCAGATTCACGCGCCAAATTCTCGTTGCCACGGCAACCGTCCCATTGAATTACAAGCCAAAAGGAAATGCTTTGCCCGTTGACAATCACTACTACCACCTTCACCACCACCACTATCACCATCATCATCATCGTCATCATCATCATCGTTGTCATCACCACCATCATCGTTGTCATCACCACCATCATCATCACCGTCATCACCACCATCATCATCGTCGTCATCGTCGTCTTCGTCCTCATTATTGTCGCTTCTTTGAATCGCCATGGTAACAACCGACGCCTGAATGCCTCGCAATGAATGTCAGAATAATCGGAGTAAAATTCCAACCTCGAATATCGCCCGAGAAGCAAAGAATTAAAAACCTCTGAGCGGAAATGCGTGTGATTCGATCGGAAAAAGTTTCGCGAAATAAAATGAATGAGGCAAGACCCATGGGTGAGTTAGGGTGGGTAGAGGGGCTGCACCTGGTTGGGTAGAGGGGCTGAAGCTGGTTTGAGGTGACCTTTGGAGTGAGTTATGGTCGACAGAGCCGGCGATTTATTTCAATCGCTAGCAATATAAAGATCGATTGCTCGACTGATTGATTCATCAATCGATATCAACCTCCCATCAATCACTACAATCTTTTCCATGAATACATTCCAATGTAACGACACTCACCCTCAGGTTTCCGTACTCATCCATGCCGACACGGTCCGATGGAGAGAGGGCCTCCTGGTCTTTTTTCCAGGCCACCCTCGGCTCCGGCCTGCCCCTCGGGGCCTGGCAGGGCAGCTCCACGTCGCCTCCGAGAGCCACGTCCGTGCTCTTCGGCTGGTCCCGGAATTCGTCACGGATGACTGATTAAAAGTGAAATGTCAAGAGATCAGTCATGGGCGGAGCACGGATGAAATATTAAACAAGGCGATCCGTATTTCGCGCGGAAGAATTGGGCCCCAATTTTGACCCTCTCTCTCTCTGGCGAAGAAATGGACCGTGGGTGCATGCCCCGATGGTTGGTTCTAATGGTTGATTTCAATGGCTGATTAGCAGTGCATCAATCAATCAATCAGGTGCATGGGATGAATGACAATTTGAACGAGTCCACGGATGGAAGGTTAGATGGGAATTAGATTTGAGAATGGATGGAAGAACGAACGAACGGACGGATAGATGGATGGATGGATGGATGGGCTAATTGGCGGATGAATGACAGAATGACGAAGTAAAGAAAGAAAAAAAACAAAATAAATGTGAATATTGAAAAGTCGAAAGATTGCAGTGAAAAAAAGAAAGATAATTGGGCGTTGATTTCTCGGTAAAAATCTCCAGAAGAAACGAAATCATTATCATCACCATCGCCCCCAGCATCGTCGTCGTCGTCGTCGTCAGCTTTTGAAAGCAAGTAACAGCACGATTGGATGAAAAAATAAAAATAAAAACAAGCATTTCTTTCTCTTCTGTTCATTCATTCGACGATGCGTGAAATCGTGATGCATGAATGCATTAGCTAGTTTGACCTCCATAAACGTTGCACAGGAGTAGTCGACTGTGACGATGTCTGGCGGTTGCAGTCGTCCGCTGCGGCAGCGACATCAGTGACACTGGCTGCATAGACCACTAGGTCGCAGTGCCTGATAAAGTGAGGACTAAAACATTAGTTCCCAATCCAAAGGTCTCGAGTTCAAAAACCTGCTCGGAATAAAAGTCCCTAATAAACTCTTCAATGAAATCTCAGACCCAAACTAAGAATCCCCGCCCTCTCATTGGTCAGGACTCGAGGCCCTCATTTGCATGCGATGTTCTTATTCGAGCAAAGAACAAAAGGATAGAGAGATACTCGAGATACTCTCTTGAGTATCCTCCATTCCACACAAAAATAAAGATTATATTCTTTTCCATGGTCTTTTACTTCCCGATTCACCGGCTTGGATCGCCGGAGCGAGGAAGATGCCCTGTTCGATGGAGCGTGACGGTAAGTTACAGTCGACCACGGTTGAGCGGAGAGACGCTGTATCGTGACGTCACTTGGGGTGGGCCGTCAACTCCAGGCGGAAAAAACGTCCATCTCGTGGCGTGAGGAGCACGGATGAATTTAAATATCAGAAGATAATTCGATGGATGGATGGATGGATGGATGGATGGATGGATGGATGGATGGATGGATGGATGGACGGACGGACGGACGGACGGACGGACGGACGGACGGACGGATGGATGGATGGATGGATGGATGGATGGATGGATGGATGGATGGATGGATGGATGGATGGATGGATGGATGGATGGATGGATGGATGGGCGGACGGACGGACGGACGGACTGACAGATGGATGGACGGGTTGATGAATGAAAGAAGGAGGACCGACTGTCGAGGCTGTTAATTGTAAGTACATCAATCAGAGTTGATGGAAAATTAAGAACATCCAGGAACACAAAAAAAAGAGATTGAAAGAAAGAACGAAAAACAGAAAAAAAGAAGAAAAAAGAAAGAAGAAAAAAAAAAGCAGTTGAAAATGAATTTCCTTTGAAAACCAGCGACGAACATTTAATTGTTTGCTTTAAAACGTTTTAAAAGGATTTTTAAAAGGAGTTTGTTTTGTTTTTCTGATGCCAGGTGGACGAGGAATCAATCCAGGTAAGTTGGACGGATGCGGTGGCTTTTATGGGCCTTCACAAAATGGATTGCAATGACAGCTGGTAACGATGATGACTCATTGACGGAATAAACAGGAGTTGTGACGAGGATGATGACGACGATGATGATGACGATGATGATGACGACGACGACGACGATGATGATGATGATGACGAGGATGATGACGACGACGACGATGAGGATTGGAAGTTAAGGCGGTTGAGAGATTCATGTTTTGTCCGAAACTGAGTTAATGTTGTTGTTGTTGTTGTTGTTATTAACATAATCGCTATCAATGTCAATGTCAAGTTCATGGTCATTATTGTTATTATTATTATAAGAATAATAATTATACTTATTATAACATTATTCTTATATAATATGAAATTTATTATAAAACTATATAATAATTATTTAATAATATATAATAACAATAATAATAATTATTATTTTATTATTATTATATTATTATTATATTATATAATATAAAATTTTTAATAAAATTATATAATAAATATTTAATAATATATAATAACAATAATAATAACAATAATTATAATTATTATTATTATATATATATTATTAATATTATTAAAACGTCAGTGACTCACAGGATATGTCCAACGTTGCATTCCTACTCCTGACGCTCTCCTTGGTTTCAGGGTTTGTGGCCACGCAATAATAAACACCCACGTCGGTCATCGTTTTGTTGACACTCAACACCTTCAAGTGATAAGATGGTAATTATTCATAATTGTAATAATAAAATTAATAATAATGATAATTATTATTATTATTTTATTATTATTATACATAGTATTATAATTATAGTATAACAATACAACAATAATAATAATTGTAATTATTATATATATTTAGTGTTGTTATAATAATAATAATAATTAATAATATTATTATATAATATATACCTTTATTACTATTATTAACATAACCACTTTTGGTGGAAATTATTAATAATTATAATAAAAGTGAGGGTTGAATTTAACTTTTAAACTGCACTTTTATATTTTAAAATAATAAATTATAATCTTTTATATTTAAATAAAATTCTTTGTTCTTAAAATGTTTTAAAATTCGGAATAAATTCGAAATAAATCACTCGAAAGATTCTACGGAATGGACAGAAGAAAAGCGATGACGTCGGATGTAGGTCACGTGGTTTTCATCGTCATCATCATCATCGTCGTCATCATCATCGTCACCATCATCGTCGTCATCATCGTCGTCGTCAACACCAACATTATCGGCATCATCACCGTCGTCATCAATCAAACAGCATTCGCAGCCAGCCTCATATCGATCTGTACATTCATCCACTCACCCAGCAATCCTTCCATTCAGACCTCTTGTTAATCATTGTAAACAAGCCACAGTCCGCACAGCCGTCGTTAAAGTGAAAGATGTTTCACTAGAGACGACCTCTTGACCTCCCCGGCATCCCAGGCACGCACAAATTCACAACCTCACAACGTCACATCCTCACGAGCTGACAACTTAACAACCTCATCGTGTCGTAGACTCGTGTA